>ML270504.1:32594-56670 GCA_005239495.1 Nicotiana undulata | reverse complement strand
AAATTGTTACGAGAAATGATTATGGCCCGAGGGGCAGTTTATGAAGATTTTTACTGAGTTTTCAAACTATGATTTACTTCGTTTTCAAACTGGTTTTACTGAGAATTTTATTGAGATATACTGATATTGCACTTGTTTTCAAGGGATTTCTGGAAACCGATTTCAAACTCATTATTTGATGAATACTACATGGTGACTTGGTGTTTTACTGGTTTGTGGAATTGTGTATATGTTCCGTGTGTTTATATTACTCAGACTGTGATTTATTTTCATTACTACCGAGTTGGCGACTCATAAAGACTCCTTGTGCCTCAGTGCACAGATCCAGGTACTAGCTCGCAGCAATAGCTGACGCAGGTTCGATAGCAGCATTTCACGGGATTTCGAGGTAGCTGTCCAACGTCCACAGCTTCTCCATTTCCCTTCCCTATTTAGCTTTAGTATTTGATTCAGAGACACATATTATAGTTTTAGAAGAGTTAGATTTATTTCCATAGATGCTCATGACTATTGACTCTAGTTCTTGGGAGGTTGTTTAGAATATTATGGGGACGCTAAGACTTAATTATATTATTTGATGTTATGGTTGCTTGCTTATTGTTATATTGTGAACTGTCAAAATTGAACAAAAGCGTAGTAATGTGATGGTTGGCTAGCCTAGTTCCACGATAGGCGCCATCACGGCCTGGTAGGATTTGGGGTCGTGACAGATATATTGAGAGTATTTAATGATGTGGAAAGTTATTTGATTACTCATTCGGTTGAGGATTATATTGTTGAATTATACCTCTTAGTGAGATTGGTTATTGTAAACAACCTCGAAATGCATATTTTATGGCTCGGATAGCTTTGTTAGGTGATTTGGGACTTAGGAGTGTGTTCAGAATAATTTTGTGATGTCCAGTGTATAATAAGGCTTGAATTGACGAAAGTTAGTATTTGGTGATTTTTGGTCGACAGTGAAAAATAGTCTATCGGGGTCAGAATGGAATTTCGACAGTTGGAACAGGTTCGTAATTTCATTTTGGATGTGTCTGCAAAATTTCAGGTCAATCGGAGTTGTTTTGGATAGTTTCGGCAT
This sequence comes from Nicotiana undulata, assembly GCA_005239495.1. Lineage (NCBI taxonomy): Eukaryota > Viridiplantae > Streptophyta > Magnoliopsida > Solanales > Solanaceae > Nicotiana > Nicotiana undulata. The sequence goes on along the minus strand of ML270504.1, from coordinate 55,589 downwards.
CTTTGGTGGATTTTAGAAATTTTAAAGTTCTTAGGCTTGAATCCGATGTAAATTTGGTGTTTTGAAGTTAGTTTTGGTGTTTTGAGAGTGAAACTAAGTTTGAATGATCATATGTGATGTGTTGGTATAGTTGGTTGTGTTCTCAAGGAGCTCGGGTGAGTTTTGGATAGGTTTGGGCTGCGTCATGCTCGTTTTTCTTATGCTTCAACGTCATTTCTTCAAGCATAAATGATATCATATTGAACAAATGAGCTCCGATTACTGTTTTGAATGAAGCATTAGATCCGTATCGTAATTACGGACCCGTAGAAAAAATAAACGTCGAATTTGGATATCGTATGAGGATTTTATGGCCATTTTACCAAGATTGCCCAGATTTTAAGTTAATTACGAATTTGCCCATGACGGCGTATTAAAAACCTGCACTATTTGTAAATCTTAAAACATACATATCTCCTTCATTATAAGGTCAAATGGAGTGAGTCAAAAGCCTAAATTGATTATCATTTCACAAGGAATCCATTGGGAGTAGTAAAACACGTGAAAAGTATATATATAACGAGCTGGTCGAGTTTTCTTCCAATTTTTGAACGTGGAGAAGCTTTTGAGGCGATTTTTAAGAGAGAAAATCAGTGTTCTTGATAGAGGTAAGTGTCTTGATCATTAAAACTCGTTTATGGGTGATTATAGAACATAATCTCAGCATTTATTTCATGAAAATCAATAGAAAAATGTGGGTTTAGGGCTTGAGATTATGAGACCTTTAGAGGTCGATTTGAGGGGTCAAACGAACTCCGATTTTAGCGTTCTTTATATGTACGGACTCGTAAGAAGATGAAGAACAGTTTTGTATAAAAATTTCTGAGTTTCGAGACGCGGGCTCGGGGGTCAGGTTTTGACCGGTTTCGGATTTTTGAGCTAAATTTGATATCTTTCAATTGGCATTCGTTCCTTAAGCACATATTGATGATAAAAATCTAAACTTGGTAGATTTGGAGCCTTCGGAGGTTGATTCGAGAGGCAAGCGCACTGCGGAATAATTTCGAGCTAGTTTTGAGATAAGTAATGTCTTTAAATCCTGTCCTGAGGGTATAAAACCCCGAAATATGCACCCTTTCACGGGTTTTGAAATAAAAAGTTAGAAACTTTTGAACATGTTTCCTATTTAGGCGACTATTGAGTTGCGAAACCGATTTTTAAGCCTTTGCTTAATTAGTATTTATACATTATGATATGTTTTGGGCTGTAAGCCGTGTATGCGGCCTAGTGCCGACTTTTTTTACCCTTTGGGGGTTATGTTTTACTATTTTCCTCACTGATATGTTATGATTTTTCACTCAGTCTTTTCTGTAAAATTGTTTTGACACTCAGAGTATTTTGATACTACTTCTTGAAAACGAAACACTGTTTTAGGTCGAGAACCCGGTGTATTATGGCATGAGGGGCAAATTGAGAGTGTCTGACTGAGTGAGGCTGCTGGCCTATATTGTGAGGATGATATGATATGAGTGAGGCTGCGGGCCTATATTGTGTGTGATTTATTCCATTTTGTGGCTTATTATAGCGCTTGGGTTGTAGGAGCCCCTCTGGAGTCTGTAACACACCCCCAGTGAGCACCGGTAGCGATTGAGTCATGCTTGATGGGCGGAGTGAATGTGAGGTTTCCTGATGGGCAGAGTGATTGTGAGGTTTCCTGATGGGCAGAGTGATTGTGAGGTTGCCTGATGGGCAGAGTGATTGTGAGGTTGCCTGATGGGCTGATGCTGAAAGAAATTGTTACGAGAAATGATTATGGCCCGAGGGGCAGTTTATGTAGATTTTTACTGAGTTTTCAAACTATGATTTATTTCGTTTTCAAACTGGTTTTACTGAGAATTTTATTGAGATATACTGATATTGCACTTGTTTTCAAGGGATTTCTGGAAACCAATTTCGAACTCATTGTTTGATGAATACTACATGGTGACTTGGTGTTTTACTGGTTTGTGGAATTGTGTATATGTTCTGTGTGTTTATATTACTCAGACTGTGATTTATTTTTATTACTGATGAGTTGGCGTACTCATAAAGACTCCCTATGCCTCTGTGAACAGATCCAGGTACTAGCTCGCAGCAGTAGCTGACGCAGGTTTGATATCAGCATTTCACGGGATTTCGAGGTAGCTGTCCAGCGTCCACAGCTTCTCCATTTCCCTTCCCTATTTAGCTTTAGTATTTGATTCAGAGACACATATTATAGTTTTAGAAGAGTTAGATTTATTTCCATAGATGCTCATGACGATTGACTCCAGTTCTTGGGAGGTTGTTTAGAATATTATGGGGACGCTAAGACTTAATTATATTATTTGATGCTATGGTTGATTGCTTATTGTTATATTGTGAACTGTCAAAATTGAACAAAAGCGTAGTAATGTGATGATTGGCTAGCTTAGTTCCACGATAGGCGCCATCACGGCCTGGTAGTGTTTGGGGTCGTGACAGATATATTGAGAGTATTTAATGATGTGGAAAGTTATTTGATTACTCGTTCGGTTGAGGATTATATTGTTGAATTATACCTCTTAGTGAGATTGGTTATAGCTAAGTCCCTTGCCGGGACGATAGAATCTTTGTTGAATATTTCTGTGTATTTGAGGTTTCCTATTGTTGTATTTTCCTGTCTAATTGTTGCTTTTATTTATGTTATGCACGAGGGGACATTCCGTGCCGAGTGATTATCTATTATTGCACGAGGGGACATTTTGTGCCGAGTGATTATCTATTATTGAACGGGGGGACATTCTGTGCCGAGTGATTATCTGTTATTGCACGAGGGGATATTTCGTGCTGAGTGATTATTATTTATGCACGAGGGGACATTTCGTGCCGAGTGATTGTGAGGTTATGCACGAGGGGACATGCCGTGCCTTTTTCTGTTTATTTACTTGTTCCGAGCTGTTAAATTCTTGTTGTTATTTATACATTTCAATTATTATCTTGTTCTGTTGTTTTAGCAGTTGTGGCTCCTTTATCCCCAGCATGTTCTCCCCCGTAGTTGTATTACTCGTTTATTTCCTATCATTACTTCTTGTTATATTATTGAACTGTACAAGTGTTATTTGTTTTCGTGTCCTAGCCTCGTCACTACTTCGCCGAGGTTAGGCTAGGCACTTACTAAGTACATGGGGTCGGTTATACTGATGCCACACCTGCACTTCTCTATGATGTGCAGATTACATCGCCGGACCAAGTGGATACTGAGCGAGGGAGTATCCTTCAGTCCACGACAACACCGAGGTAGTCCTGCAAACGTCCGCAGGACGTAGCGTCACCTCTTACCCTTTTCTCTCATTTTCTGTCTTATTTCAGTAGTTCCAAGACAGTTGTATCTACTTATTTCAAACCATTGTATATAGTAAACTCTTAGACTGTTCGTGAGATTGTGGCACCGATTTCTAGGGTTGTACTTAAGTAAAATTATTACGGGACTTCTATTGAATTCTTGAATTTTGTATTACTTCCGCATTTTTATTATCATTGTTCTAGTTATTTTTGGTTATTTAATTGTTAATAAGTCAATTTAATTCAAACGTTGGCTTGTCTAGTGGGTTCAACGTTAGACGCCATCACGGCCAGAAGGTGGGATTTTGGGTCGTGACAAGTTGGTATCAGAGCACTAGGTTGCTTAGGTCTCACAACTCACGAACAAAATTGGTAGATTCTGAGGGATCGGTATGGAGACGTCTGTACTTATCCCCCGGAGGTTGCCAAGTTAGGAATAACTTCACATCCTTTGTTCTATGTCGTGCAATTCGAGTTCTAAATGCTGACTGAGTTTCTATTCTATTCTCTCGCAGATGGCGAGAATGCGTGCTTCCTCATCCACCGATCTGCAGCCCGATCCTCCTGTTGCAGCTCCTACGAGGGGCCGAGGACGAGGTCGAGGTAGGGGCAGGGCTCAGCCCAGAGCAGCAGCCCCAGTAGAGGACCCACAAGTAGACTTTACCGGTGGGGTTCCTGCTCAGACGGTTCCAGTTGGACCAGCTCAGGTCCCAGAGTGGTTCATTGCCACCCCGGTTCTTCAGGACGCTCTTGTCTGTTTAGTGGGACTTATGGAGAGTGTGGATCAGTCCGGTCTTCTTCCTACAACACCATCCATCACTCAGGCTGGGGGAGGGACCCAGACTCCTGCTACCCGCATAACAGAGCAGCTAGCTCCTCAGTTCCAGACTCTGGCACCTCAGACAGTCGGAGTAGCTCAGCCAGGTATTGTGGCACCGTCATTGGAGAGAGAAGCTATGTCAGCAGATGCCCTATGGAGATTGGATCGGTTCACCAAGCTATTTCCTACTACTTTTACTGGTGCACCATCAGAGGATCCCCAGGATTACTTGGACAATTGTTATGAGGTTCTTCGGAACATGGGAATTGTGGAGACCAATGGGGTCGATTTTGCTACTTTTCGTCTTTTCGGTACCGCCAAGACTTGGTGGAGAGACTATTGCTTGACCAAACCAGTTGGGTCTGCACCTTTGACTTGGGCTCGGTTCTCCGAGTTGTTCTTGGGGAAGTTTCTTCTAGTTACCCAGAGGGAGGATCTTCGGAGGCAGTTTGAGCGTCTCCAACAGGGATCTATGACTGTTACACAGTATGAGACCAGGTTCATCACGATGGCCCGACATGCCATTATGATACTCCCCACGGATCGAGAGAGAGTGAGGAGGTTTATTGAGGGTCTAGCTCAGCCTATCAGACTTCAGATGGCCAGGGAGACAGGTACGGATTTCTCTTTTCAGGATGCGGCCGATGTGGCCAGGCGTATTGAGATGGTATTATCACAGGGCAGTGGCCAGGGGTCTGACAAGAGACCTCGTCATTTCGGCCGATTCAGTGGTGCCCCATCTAGAGGCAGAGATTCCTTTGGCAGAAGCCATCCCCCTAGGCTATTCCAGTCAGCATTTCAGGTATCCCGCGGTGCACCGTCAACTTCTATCAGTGCACCGCCGATTCAGAGCTTTCATGGTGGTTATTCTGGTTGTTAGGGACAGTTCCAGGGTCAGTATTCTCAGCAGCCGAGGTCTTGCTTCACTTGCGGTGGTACGGGGCATATTTCCAGGTTTTCCCCCCGAGGTTTTGGTGGTCCTTAGTATCAGGGTTCCAATGCCATGGTTCCCGCATCAGGTGCACCCCCGCCCCCTCAGCCAGCTAGTGGTGGTGGTCGTGGTGCCAGAGGAGGTCAGACTCATAGAGGTGGAGGACATGACACAAGAGGCAGAGGTCAGCCCGCAGTAGGTCGACCCAGAGATATTCAGGTTGGAGGGGCTCCGCCCCGATGCTATGCTATTCCTGCCAGACCTGAGGCTGAGGCCTCTGATGCAGTTATTACAGGAACGATTTCGATTTGCAGCCGAGATGCTTCGGTTTTATTTGATCAGGGGTCTACATTCTCATATGTGTCTTCATACTTTGCCCCTTATCTAAGTATGCCCCGTGATTCCCTGAGTACTTCTGTATATGTGTCTACACCGGCGGGTGATTCTATTGTGTAGATCGAGTCTACCGTTCATGCTTAGTGGTTATTGGTGGTCTGGAGACTCTGGTAGATCTCTTGCTTCTTGATATGGTTGACTTTGATGTTATATTGGGGATGGATTGGTTATCTCCTTATCATGCTATTCTGAACTGTCATGCCAAGACACTGACCTTGTCCCTGCCAGGAGTACCTCGCTTGGAGTAGAGATGGACTCCTAGTCATTCTTCCGGTAGATTTATTTCATATATGAAGGCTCGACGCATGGTCGAGAAGGGTTGTTTGGCCTATTTGGCCTATGTTCGTGATTCTAGTGCCGAGGTTCCTTCTATGGAGTCTGTGTCCGTGGTTCGTGAGTTTCTAGAGGTATTCCCTGCTGACCTGTCGGGTATGCCACCCGACAGGGATATCGATTTTTGTATTGAGGTAGCTCTGGGAACTCAGCCCATTTCCACTCTGCCGTATCGTATGACCCCGCCAGAGTTGAAGGAGTTGAAGGATCAGTTGCAGGATTTGTTGGATAAAGGCTTCACTAGGCCTAGTGTTTCTCCTTGGGGTGCCCCAGTGTTGTTTGTTAAGAAGAAAGATGGCTCAATGAGAATGTGTATCGACTACCTGCAATTGAACAAGGTTACTATCAAGAATAAGTACCCCTTGCCGAGGATTGATGATCTATTCGACCAGCTTCAGGGTGCTACAATGTTTTACAAGATAGACTTGAGATCTGGTTACCACCAGCTGAGGATTAGGGCGTCTGACGTCCCTAAGACAGCCTTTCGCACTAGGTATGGGCACTATGAGTTCTTGGTGATATCGTTTGGGTTGACAAATGCCCCCGCTTCTTTTATGGAGTTGATGAACCGAGTGTTCAGGCCCTATTTGGACTCGTTCATTATTGTGTTCATTGACGATATTCTGATTTACTCCCATAGTCGAGAGGAGCATGAGCAGCACCTTCGAGTCGTCCTCCAGACTCTGAGGGATAGTCAGTTGTATGCCAAATTTTCTAAGTGTGAGTTCTAGTTGAGTTTGATGGCATTTCTGGGCCATGTGGTGTAGGCAGAGGGTATTCAGGTGGATCCCAAGAAGATTTTAGCAATCAGAGATTGGCCTAGACCCACCTCAGCTACAGAGATTCAGAGCTTCTTGGGATTAGCAGGTTATTATCGCCGATTTGTGGAGGGATTTTCATCTATCGAAGCCCCGATGACCCGGTTGACCCAGAAGGGTGCCCAGTTTAAGTGGTCGGACGAGTGTGAGGCGAGCTTTCAGAAGCTCAAGACAGCCTTGACCACGACACCGGTGTTAGTTTTGCCCACAGGTTCTGGGCCATATACCGTGTATTGTGATGCTTCACGGGTTGGACTTGGTGCAGTGTTGATGCAGGATGGCAATGTTATAGCTTATGCTTCACGGCAGTTGAAGATTCACGAAAAGAACTATCCAGTTCACGATTTGGAGTTAGCAGCCATTGTTCATGCGTTGAAGGTTTGGAGGCATTATCTGTATGGGGTGCCATGTGAGGTGTTCACGGATCATAAGAGTCTGCAATATATGTTCAAGCAGAAAGAGTTGAATATGAGGCAGAGGAGATGGTTAGAGCTGTTGAAGGATTATGACATTACCATCTTACATCATCCGGGGAAGGCCAATGTAGTGGCCGATACTTTGAGCCGGAAGTCGGCAAGCATGGGTAGTCTTGCATATCTATCAGTCAGAGAGTGACCGTTCGCTTTGGATATTCAGGATTTGTCCAACCAGTTCGTGAGATTGGAGGTTTCTAAGACGGGAAGTGTTTTTGCCCATACGTTGGCCCGTTCTTCCTTGTATGATCGTATTCGGGCCAGGCAGTATGATGATAGTCATTTATGTGTTCTTAGAGATACGGTCCGGCACGGAGGTGCCAAGCAGGTCACAGTTGATGATGAGGGAGTTCTGAGGATGCAGGGCCGTATTTGTGTTCCTGATGTTGATGGTATTCGTGAGTTGATGTTGCGGGAGGCCCATAGTTCCCGGTATTCCATTCATCCGGGCGCCGCAAAGATGTACCAGGACTTGCGGCAGCATTATTGGTGGCGGAGGATGAAGAAGGATATTGTAGCATATTTGGCTCGGTGCTTGAACTGTCAGCAGGTTAAGTACGAGCACCAGAGACCCGGTGGTTTGATGCAGCAGATTGAGGTTCCTAAGAGGAAGTGGGAGCGTATCACCATGGATTTTGTAGTTGGACTCCCACGGACTCAGAGGATGGTTGATGCGGTGTGGGTTATTGTGGATAGGCTGACCAAGTTAGCGCACTTCATTCCAGTATCAGTTTCGTATTATTCGGAGAAGTTGGCAAACATCTATATGAGAGAGATTGTTCGATTGCATGGTGTGCCCGTATCCATTATTTCAGACCGAGGTACTCAGTTTACCTTTATTTCTGGAGAGTATTTCAGCGTGAGTTGGGCACACGGGTTGACTTGAGCACAACGTTTCATCCTCAGACGGACAGACATTCCGAGCGCACTATTCAGATCTTGGAGGATATGCTACGAGCGTGTGTCATTGACTTTGGTGGTTCATGGGACCAGTTCTTGCCTTTAGCAGAGTTTGTCTACAACAACAACTATCAGTCGAGCATTCAGATGGCTCCGTACGAGGCGTTGTATGGTAGGCGGTGTCGGTCGCCAATCGGGTGGTTTGAGCCTTGAGAGGCTAGATTGTTGGGTTCTGAGTTAGTCCAGGATGCCTTGGACAAGGCGAAGATCATTCAGGATAGACTTCGTACCGCTCAGTCCAGGCAGAAGAGTTATGCGGATCGCAGAGTTCGAGATTTGGCATTTATGATAGGAGACCGGGTATTTCTTCGGGTGTCTCCCATGAAGGACGTGATGAGGTTCGGAAAGAAGGGCAAGTTGAGCCCTAGGTACATTGGTCCATTTGAGATTCTGGATAAGGTAGGAGAGGTGGCTTACAGACTTGCATTGCCACCGAGTTTATCAGCCGTGCATCCTGTGTTTCACGTATCTATGCTCCAGAGGTATATTGCGGATTCATCTCATGTACTTGACTTCAGCGGTGTCCAGTTGGACAAGGATTTGTCTTATGAGGAGGATCCGGTAGCTATATTAACTCGGCAGGTTCGTTAGTTGAGATCGAAGAGTTATCCTTCGGTTCGTGTTCAGTGGAGAGGTCAGCCTGTTGAGGCAGCTATTTGGGAGTCCGAGTCCGATATGCGGAGTCGATATCCCCATCTTTTCCCCGATTCAGGTACCTTTCTATGTCCATTCGAGGTACCCTGAGGTCCTTAGGGAACTTTGACATACCAGGACACTCTATTGGCTATGAGACTTTGGCATCTTGGACTATTGGAAGGCCTGGTATTTCCAGGTTCACTTTGGGCCTATGTAAGGCTCCCTATAATGTAGTTTTCATTTGTTATGTAATTCATTTATTTATGGTCTGTAATAATAGCCTTGTAAACAGATATTGGGGAGATTGGTAAAAAGGGGAGGGATTCTTATATGATTTTTTGTGAGGGAAACTGGGTAGAAATCATGCTTTAGGTTTATTATGCTTACTTGCATTATAAATCTTGCCTTAGGTTGTTATGTTTACTTTCATTAGAAACCATGCCTTAGGATTATTATGTTTACTTGTTTTGTTTGCCATACTAGAAGAACATGTCACAAGCTCATTGCATCATTTGTTACGAAGTTCTACTTCTGCATGATCATGACCACCTAGAAATTCTGTAATCAGGTTACTGTTGTAATTCTGCCTAACAAAACGCTCATTCATTGTATGCATTAGAAATCCTGCCTTAGGACTGTACTTGTATAAACTATGTCTATATCGCATAAATCAGTAACTATCCTGCTTATAAGAGTGTTTAAAAGCAACACCAACACATAGACACCATGTTATAGGGTAAATATGTCAGTTTTGTGATGTTCAACACCTAGACAAGCATGTTTATAGGATGTATTAAAACTCAAACTTTTTGCTTTCCTCTAATCAATTTTCAGAGTTCTGATTGCATTTTTAGATAACATGTTATAGGGTATCCCTGATCTACGCCTAGGCAAGCCTATATGTGATTGAAACCTTATAAAAATTGTGAAACTATGCTTTGGTTATTTGTAAACTTCCTAGATTCAACATATTCTAAAATCAGTAAGCAAACTGATTAGGTTTCTATCACTCCGCCTTAATATAATGTTGCATATTCTATGTTTGTCATGCTCACCTAGATACCCTATTCTAAGACTTTCCTGAAACATCTAAAATCTTGCTGTTTTGAGACGTGCTAATTGTCTGTTTATTTGTGGAGGTAAACATGAGCCCTTTAATTGTTTCCTTACTTGGCAGTCCTGTTTGTTCTTTGTTGTCTCTTAGATTTTCCCTTTTTAAATACCTTAGGAGAGTATAGAACTGCCTAAAATTAGAGGTCCTAAGCACCTCCAGGGCCATAAGAAAGGGGCGGGTAGTGCAAGCTTAGAGTTCGTTTAATTAAAACCGCTTATATAACTGCTAAGGGGAGGGTAATTGGGTAGTAAAAGGATATGATGACATGTGCGCTAATGCCACGTGTAACCCCTCTAGTTGAGGAAGGATTATCGGGTATTGTACAGATATGATCCTATAGGCTAATAAACTTAGGACTTCCCTTATTTTTATACATATGTGTGCTTAGACTGCTTTATTTGTTAAATGACTAATTCAAAAAATTAGTTTGGCCGGGACCCACCGTTGTGGACCTCGAGGGGTGCCTAACACCTTCCCCTCAAGGTAATTTCAAGCCCTTACCCAATCTCTAGTAACACAAACCAGTTTATATGAGTTATTCACAATAGGTGCCCTAACGCACCTTAAACTCGTTAGGTGGAGACTCTTCAACTTCCGTACCCCTTTCCCAAAAGGAAACGAGTTGTCCCAATGAATGTCGAAACTCGAAACCCTGACTTCCGTTGCGAAGAGGAAAAAAAGGGGCGCGACAATGCTCCCTCAAGTTCTTCGGCTCGGGCATTTTTTGAAAGGCGTCAATCTCTGTGGGATCAACTTCAATTCCACGATGACGCACCATGAGGCCAAGAAACTTTCCCGAGGTAACTCCAAATGCACACTTGAGTGGATTCATCTTCAAGTCGAATTTTCTTAACCTTCCAAAAATAATTTGAAGGTCTTCAAGGTGGTAACGCCTACTCTTCGTCTTCACCACCAAGTCATCGACGTAGCATTTAAACCTTTTATGAAGCATGTCGTCAAAGATGTTTTGCATCGCGCGTTGGTAGGTGGCACCATCATTCTTCAGACCGAAGGACATCACTTTGTAGCTGTATATCCTCTTTGGAGTTCGGAAAGTAGTACACTCTTCATCTTTTGGAGACATTCTGATTTGATTGTATCCAAAGGACCCATACATGAATGACATAGCTTCATGCCCTGTTTTAGCATCAACCATGAGTTCAATGATTAGTAGCGGAAAGTCATCTTTCGGACATGCCTTGTTTAATTCTCGAAAGTCAACACAAACACGTATTTGACCATTCTTCTTCTTGACAAGTACAATATTCGATATCCATGAAGGGTACTTCACCTCTCGAATATACCTCGCCTCGATGAGCTTGTTGACTTCGACTTCAATTTGTGGTACTAGCTCGGGTCGAAACATGTGTTATGGCTACTTCACAGGGCGTGCTCTAGGGGTGGGCATAAAATCCGAAAAACCGAATTCTGAACCGAACCAAATTAATTTGGTATTTCGGTTTTGTTTTTTTCGGTATTTCGGTAATTCGATTCGGTATACGGTATTGGAATTTTGGTATTTCGGTATACCGAAATACCGAAATAGTGTAGTCCAAGCCCAACTTTTTTTTATTTTATTTTTTAGCCCAATAACCTTAACCCACACCCCAAAAGTCCAAAACACCTATTAATTTAATATTTCTTGTATTACTACTATTATAACAAAAAAAGTGAAATTGATATCTTAAACTATGAGTAAAAAAGTATTTAGAATCAATAGAAAAGGTTTCCTTTTCGATGACTTATTTTTCAAACTTTAAATTAAAAAGTGAGATAGTTACTTCTATTTCAATTTGAATATTTAGCTAACATTATTTCGATAAAGACCATTTAACAAATAGATACACTGACCATTTTCAGTTTAATACAAGCTGTATTGGTTTCAAAAGTCGACGAGCTACATATTTGAATAAGCGGAAGCCTCGTAACATAGATTTGGTTTAAACCGAAATCGAACCGAAACCGCACCGAACCAAAATAAGAAATACCGAACCGTACCGAAATATTTTGGTATGGTATTTGGTATACACAATTGATAAACCGAATACCGAAATACCGAACCGAATTACCGAATGCCCACACCTAGCATGCACCACTTTTTATCCCCAAATGACGAACGACTACCTTAGGACTAAGACCATGCATTTCTTTATACGACCAAACAAAGACATCTTTGATTCGCTCAATGACTTGGAGTATTCCTCCTCCTCTTGAGGCGTAAGAAGCGCACTAATGAAGGGTGGGGCGTGGTTCTTCCAGAGTGCCTAAATTGTATTCCTTAAGCTCATCCACAGTTGATTGCCCACCATCGTCTAGTTGAGGGGGAGCCTCGTTTACTTCATCATCAACGTCAAGGTAGGGGCTATCTTCCACAGTTATGTGATAGGATGTTTCCACAAAGTCTGACTTTTCTGTTTGACTTCCTTGGATAGACGACATGGCTTCTTTCTCTTTTTTTGCTTCTTTACGAGGTTGGCAAGTGTAAACAATGGTTCTCCTTTTCACCTTTAGTGGACCATTCATGGATATTGACAAAATAGACTTCCTCTTCATACGTGATGGGAAAGAAATACATATTTCTTTGTCAGTAACAACTTCAAAATGACCCCACTCATCATGACCTTTCTCCTTATGTTTTGACAGTATCTTTCTAGATGGTGACTTATTTATGGTTCCCAGGCAACAAAAGACATATATATTTGAGGTAGTGGAAACTTCCTTTAGACGTTTGGAAGATACATGTTCACCTTTGTGACTTAGTCTTTCAAATACCGAGACTTGAGAGGTTGAGCTTCCAATGCGATCAAACACTGAAGCCCGTTGTTTTATTTTCTTGCCCTTAACTTCCCCCATCTCCTCTACCGAGGTGTGTTGTGATAAAGCTATCTCTTTGCTTCTCTTAGATGAAATTCTAAGAGGCTCTGCCAAACTGAATCCCAACTCAAACTTTGGAGTGGCGGCGTAATGCCCTTGCTTTCTCAACTTCATTTGGGACTCATTGAGCCCATGTATCTTTTCACCAGTGACTTCGTCTTTGAGTTCTCCTAGTCTTGATGGATTGGAGAAGTCATAACCAGACTTTTCAAGCAGTATGAAGGCCTTAGTATCATAGTGACCTTTTATTTTATCAGCTTGGAGATTGCCTTTAGTAGACTTAAAGTCATGTATGGGATTTGCGCAACTGGGATAGTCATATGCTCCTTCAAATGTTATATATCTTTGTGACTCATTTGCTTCTCTAGAGTACATTCCTATAGCAAAGGTTGCCCTTTCTTTCGACGCTCACGTGGAACATAGCGAAAACTCCTTATCAGTCTTTGTCTGTATGCCACCTTGAGATGATGACAACTTAACGGATACTTCTTCAGTTCTCTTCTTAGGCAGCTTGGTGGTAGTCCATTGAGCCTCATTTTCTTCTTCTGACTTGACATCAGATTCATCGACTGATGATTGTTTCTCCACACTCGATTCACAAGAATCTAGGTAGAATTTTGTATATGCAAAGTATGACTCCGTCCTAGTGAAAGGACTGATGTATGCATCAATTTTGACTATCTCTCCATCCCTTATGTACTTCAGACATTGATGCAAAGTAGACGATACCACTCCATTCTCATGAATCCAAGGACGTCCAAGCAATAAGTTGTATGATGTTTTAACATCTATGACGTGAATCGGGGTGTTTGACTTCATCTCACCAATGGATAATACCACGCGGATCACACATATGGCTCGTTGTCCTCCCTGGTTGAAACCTTGGATGGTTAGGTTACTTTTGGATAGCTCATCGATAGAGATCCCAAGCTTTTTTAGCACCATCTTTGGCATGATGTTGACAGCCGAACCATCATCAACAAGTATGCGATTGAGATGTTGTCCTGAATGGCCCCTACAACGAAGGTCTGTTATGTGGTCTAGACCCCAACAACAAGTCATCGTTTGTGAAGGAAATTATTGCACAACATGTGACAACTTTTCTGTTATCATGATGTTCTTGTGTTTTCATTGGAGCAAGCTCATCGTTGCTTTCCTTTGTTTCGTCTGCACTAGAAACTACATGAGTTGCACCAATGTGACCTCCATGAAGGAATTTTCCAATAAAGAATACATGCAATGTGATGGGCTTTCGGAACTTCGGTGATAGGGCACCGTTAATCTTCTTGCTAATAGAAGTTTTGATAATTCTCGATGGATGTAGCTTATCCACATCGCTTATTTTTGCTCTTGGCTTAGGAAGTGGTAGCCTTAAAACTTCTTATTGTCTTTGTTTCTTATGAGTGACTAGAGTCCAACCCCCATCGTCTTTGTCTTTGGATTGAGTGTTCAGTTCTATTGAACCCTCAAGAGTTTTCCTTGTACGATCAACTTCAACAGGCTCGAAACTTTCAAATTGTAAGAAGGCAGTGCCTGACGCGTTCTGCAACCTTGAACACTCCTTTTCTTTGAGCGCGATACTTGCATGATTTGCTTCTGCTGTTTCATCCATGTCTATGATGATTTTTCCTTCACTTACAAGAGCCATGACTTTCTCCTTTAGGACGAAGCATTTCTCTGTAGGGCGGATAATGACGCGATAAAACTTGCAGTATTTCGGATCGCCAACTTTACCAATTTTCTCAGGCCTTTTTGATTCAGGGAGATCGATGACTTTTTGGCCAACAATTCATCGAGGATCGTGGGTACGTCTGAATATGGAAACGGATAAACCTTCGCCTCCAATTCCTTCAAGGTTGGACGGCGTTTCTCCTCTTTGGGATATTGACTCGGGGTCTAATCCTCCTTGACCTTTTGCTTAGTCGTGACTTTCACAAAAGTTTCTTTCACCGCCATAGATTCTTTGGTTTGGTTCTTTGATGAAACATGTCTCTTGAACTCCTTCTGATCAGCGAATGGAGATGCCTTTCCATGGTTTGTGATGCTTAACTCCATGTCGTGAGCTCGCGTTGCAAGTTCTTCAAAAGTTCGCGGTTTGATCCCTTGTAGGATGTACAAAAGGCCCAGTGCATTCCCTGAATGCACATCTCCACATGAGATATTTCTGAAAGACGATCCTTGCAATCCAAACTTAATTCCCTCCAACGATTGATATAATCCACCACGGGCTCATCCTTCGTTTGCTTGGTTCCTGTCAACTCTATCATGCTTACAGTTCTTCGGGTACTGTAAAAACGATTGAGGAATTCCTTCTCAAGTTTCTCCCAGCTATCAATGGACTCGGGATCCAAGTCAATATACCAGTCAAATGCGTTCCCTTTCAAAGAACGAACAAATTGTTTTACCAAGAGGTCACCATGCGTTCCAACATTGCTACAAGTCTCGATAAAGTGGGAAATATGTTGCCTTGGGTTCCCTTTGCCATCAAATTGATGTAGCTTTGGTGGTTGATAATTGGTTGGCATGGTTAGACAATCAATCCTCTTAGTATAAGGCTTAGAGTAGTACAACAAACTTTGCGATGGTCTGCCATATTGAGCTCTGATGGTGTTTGTTATCATGTCTTGCAATTGTTGGATAGATAACGCCGCAACTGAAGTGGATTGCTTTTCCTTTTGAATGTTGAACTTGGCATGTGATTCCTCAATAGTCGTTTTTTGCAAGGTGGAGTCAGGTGAACGAGGAGGGACGTGACTCGACTCTCCAGGTGCATAAGCCTCCAATTTGTTCATGAGTTGAGCGATTTGAAGGTCTTTGTCTTCAACAGATTTCTTCAAGAATTCAATAGTCTGTTCCATCATGGAAAACTTCTCATCCATGTTAGTTGCGTCAGTAATTAAGGCGTTGACTTTCGTTGAAATTGGAGAATCCACCAAATCCTCAAATTTCTCAAGGTTGGCGGCTGTTTGAGAAAATTCATCAAATAGCGAGAATGGGGTGTTGCCCTCAAAGATTGCGGTTGCAGACGTCGTGTGAGATCTGATCTTCTTTGCCATCTCCAAGGAGGCAAAGTATTCGGTTCCATCCAAGCCACTAGCCTTGAACTTTCTTCGAGTGATTGGGCAACATTACTGAGCTCAGAAGATGCGGCAACAATATCATCTTTGCATGAAAAATCACACTTGCGGAAGGCCATTGTAGCAGTAGATATGAAATTTGTAGTTTTCAACTTACAAGAAGGAGAGATGAAGAGCAGAATTGGTCCCACTGGGCGTGCCAAAATTTGTTCGCAACAAATTTTTGTAGTCCGAAAAATAAACTGCAACAAAAATAATATGAAGAAAAGAGATATTATTGATAAATATTTGTGAGTACAATTCTATGTATCCCTTGATTCTCCTCTCTAAAATTCTCCGTGATTCAAGGGCTTGAGAAGCGTCTTTCTCGAATGCAGGACGATGCATACCTCTTTGTGATGTATTTAATCGCCAAGAACGTCGAGCAACACTTTGTTATTATGGGTTGATCTCTGGGAAGAACTCCGTTGTTCACTCCTTTGTTGAAGAGCTATGCACTTGATGATTGATCTCTCTGCTTGTGGATGCTTTCACCAACTGCGGAGTGTTCTTCTCCAAATCTGAATGTGCATTGAGAGTCATGTAACCCCTCTATTTATAGTTGTAGAAGATGGACAGTCCAGCAAATATGAATTCTCTTGCTTGATTCTGATTGGCCCATGTCATTTTAGGCACTTGGTGACTCGTGGTTGGTTTTTGCTTTTTGACTTGGATTGTCACATCATTTAACACGTGGCGTCATCTTTTTGGCTAGCAGTTTGACTAGATATGCCATATCACTTGACACATGGCATGAATATGGGCCTTAAGATGAAATGAACCTTGGGCTCGAAAATAATAAAATGGACTACTTTAACTTGTAAAGCCCAAATTAGTTATTCAACCCAATTGAATTTAATCCAAATTTTGTATGGATTAGACCCAATAAATTTAATATGTCTACAATCATTTAATTTGATTAATAATATTTATTGCCTTTAATTACATTCACAAACAACGATTTTCTTTTGCTTTTAGTAATAAGTAATATCCATTTATTACAACATACATATCATATCATTCGAATTTCATTGTCTTCAAAATAATTCGAGGTCTATATCTATAATTCTATAATTTTGATTTGAGCAAATGAAGTTGTAAAGCTTCATACTTCTAGTTAGGGGTGTACATGGACAAGATTGGTTCAGATTTTATCAAAATCAAACCAAACCAATTATACCAGTTTGGATTGCTTCGGTTTTGTTGGATTTTTCGGATTTTTCGAGTTTTTTAGTTACATGAATATTATTTCAATCTTGCATTATTAAAGTTATAGATAAAATTTTGATAAGTGAATATATGTTTACTAATTCTTTTTTAAACAACAAACAAACATATGATCTATTAAAGTGATCTTATGGGAGAATTTTTGTTAGTAACACATAATAGTTTATTTTCTTAGTCGTCTACCAATAATTTTTTGTTGGCGTACGCTTTCAGGGTTAACTAAATTTAATAATTAAACATAAAAATCAATATGATACCTAAATAATAATATGTTCTATGTAATTTTAGATTATCGAAATACCACTTCAAAATTCGAAAAACATAGTATAAATCTTAACATATGAACATGAAAGAACAAAGAGATGATTGACGCATTTCAATAACATATAATAAGAAAGTGATACAATCTATTATATAAAGTAAATAAAAATGAATGCACTTTATAGTTCTATTAAATATTATATCCCATGAGAGGATCTCAAATATTTTTAGACATCTTTTAAATAAATTTCTATACAAAGTCCTAAAATTATATATAAAAAAATTATATATTTATATGTCAGTTTGGTTCGGGTATTTTTACTCAATACCAAACCAATTTAAACCAAACCTAATCGGATTTTTAAATCGATTTGGTTTGACTTTTCGATTTAATACGATTTTCCGGTTCAATTTGTACACCTCTACTTCTAGTCTTCTACTAGTTATTGGATGCCAACTTCCATTTTTGAAAGGCTAAGACCTTAAAATATAACAACTCCACGTACTATTAACATATTAACTCACCTAGAGTTTTTGAACTTGGTGGTTTTTGCAAAAGAAAAAAATTAAAGGACTCTCGTACATACATATTGAGATTTAAGCTTTGGCAGCCATAATCATCTCACAAATTGTACTAATAGAAGTTAGAACATTTCCGACAGGATAGTTGGCATGTGCATAACCAAAAAATTATAAAAATATGATATTTTTTACGGTCTTTAACTTTTGTCCTCCGCTTGCCCACGAGCAGAATTTTAAGATAAAAAATTGAAAGTATTAGCCATGAGGAAAGCGAGAGACTACACTTGTTAAAATTAAAGTTTAAGCGGGGACAAAAGTTCAAAACTATCCACTTTGAGATTAATTTGTGTACTTCCCCGCGAATAATTGTCTAAATCTAAATAAAACATATTGAGACGTTTTAAAATATAGCCACTATTTTTTCTTAAAACAAAATCTAGTTTGTGATATATTCAACTATTTAAGCATTTTCAAGAAAATTTGAAAATCCGATGACGTATGGTTTGACTTAATCTTAATTACTACTCCTACAAATTACCCAAAATAAAATGTATATTGACTTTGGGTGTGTTTGGTATAAAGGAAAATATCTTTTATGGAAAATGTTTTTTTGGAAAATAAGTAGTAATCTTATTTATTTTCTAGTGATTGGTACGCAAACTAAGGAAACTATTTTCTCAAGAGTATTTATAAATAATTTTGATACAATGAACATGAAACCGTAAATTTTCGAACCAACAACCTCCCGAATCCACAAATTTCATAAATTTCTGAACCGCAAAACTTTCGAAACCGCGAAATTTCGAACCCGTAAACTTTATAATTTCTGAACTCGTGAACTTCGAAACACATAAACCTCCGAACTCATATCTTTGGAACTTGTAAAGTTTTGAACCTGTAAATCGAAAGATGAAAAAAGTAAAACTGGAAATATATAAATAAAAAAAAGAAAAAAAGGCAAAAGTTTAAAAATTACAAAAAAAGTTTAATTTTTTTTTTGTGCGGGAGTGGGGGTGTAGGGGGTGAGGGGAAAGGGGTGCAAGAAAAAAAGAACATAAATTTTCAAATTAAAAATAAGTAAAAAATATTTTTTTTTGCGAGATGGGGGTGAGGGTGAGTGGGTGGTGACGAAAAAAAGATATTTTTGGAGAGAGGACATGGGGTGTATTTAGGTGGGTGGGTGTGAAGGGGTTGGTGAGGGTAAGAAATAGGGTGGAGAAAGTTGAGAAGCAGTTTTGGAAAATGTTTTCTCTTCTTTTGATAGGAAAAACATTTTACTCCAATTGAAAGAAAAATAAATTGATGAGAAAAATATTTTTTCAAAAAAAATTTAAACCAACCAAACATGAAAAAATTAGAAGATATTTCATTCGTACCAAACAAACCTGGAGATGGTACAATTACAATGAAATACGAATAATGGTTAGCTAAACTAAACAATTATCCTAAAGAAACCAATTAATGGTTGCTGACAAAGTACAAAACGAATCCAATAGAATTAATAACTCACCATATGCTAAAGCAACAAGTCAAAGTTTCTAGTATCTTGAGCCTCTCCATTTCCATAAATCTCTTTTCTTTAACTGTACATATTCTCTTCTTTGCCCCACTCGAGAAGGGAACTGAGCTGAGCTACTGCTTATATATTTGAGTAATCTTTTAATCTTGGGGGTCTCCAAGATTTGATTTTTAAGAGACTTCTTCTTTCCTAAAGCTTATATTTTTCGTTCTTGATATCAATCTCCAACACCCATTTGCTTCATCTCAAGAATAGAAGAAAAAAATAGGAGCAAAACCCCAGATTTTTTCTGGGGATAAATTGAGTTTTCTTGGAAAATATAAGGGTTTTAGAGCAAAGTGTATTTTTCTATGGATTCTCAAATTCTTGTTGCTCTTGGCCTTTCTATGTTGGGTGGCTTAAGTACTTCTCTTGGTAAGTAAAAATGCTATTTTTTCTTTGTTAGGAGTAGTTTATTTTTCTAATTTGCAAAAGTTCATTGATTATCAGAACCTGATATGTGCTCTAATTAATGTTTAATTTTGAGTTATTGAAGTCGAAGTTTTGGTCTTTTTTAGTGTTGTGCTCAATCCATTGGTAATTCTTGGTGTCTTTTCTAGTGAAAACCATATTGGTAAAAAATTGATTTTTGTGTACAATTTGTACTTCGCTCATAAAAACTGATTAAAACACTTTGAGGACTGATGGTCTAAGTTGCACGGACTCTTCCATTTTGGTGCCGTCCCTGTCTCGATACGGGGACGGGAGCGGGAGCGGGATACGTTCCGGATTCAGTCAACTGACTTCGGACTTTGACCGGAGTCCATCGACAAATTTGGGAGAACAATTGAGTTTTTGATTTCTCAAAATCAGAAGTAAACATATTTAGGAGAATGAAAGAATAATGTCCATCTTGGGAATGAAAGATTGAATTCTACAATATTCATTTAAGTTTTTCACAGAATATCTCTCAAAATTTACAATACTTTTGTGTGTGTTTCATATAGTGTTGAAATTTTAAAATTTTACTTATACTTTTGTGTGTTTTCAGTTTTCTCGAGTGTTTAAAGCTATGATAATTCTACCTTAAGAAGGTTTAATAATTTGAATCTAATTATTTGTTATCTTTTTTGGAGCAGGAGCACTTTTTGTGGTTATTAGCCAGACTCCTAACTTGAAGATGCTAGGACTTTTACAGGTGATTGTTAATTGTATTTGCAAGAATGTTAGTAGAAGTGAAATGGTTAATTTCAGTGATTCATGGTTTTGAGCCGAGGGTCTCCCGGAAACAGCCTCTCTATCCTTCCGGGGTAGAGGTAAGGTCTGCGTACACTCTACTCTCCCTAGACCCCACTAGTGGAATTTTACGAAGTATGTTGTTGTTGTTGTTGTGGTTTCCACTTCCTTGTTTATGCATGCTATATATGTTTACTTTTAGTGTTTTATATTCATTGAGTATTTTGAACGGGAGTCTTGCTGCAATGTTAGGAGTTGCCGCCATATGACCAGGAGGTAACAACCTCTTGCAGAAATGCAAGGTAAGGTTGCGCACAATAGACTCAACGTGGTCTGTCCCTTCTCCGGACCCCGTGCATAGCGGGAGCTTTAGTGCACTGGGCCTCCCTTTCTAGATTGAGTATTTAAAATCTAAACAGAAAAGGACCATTTGATTGTTAAGTTACTGATGATTTTAAACTTAAGGGGATTTGAAGAACTCGCTATGTTCAGTGTGCATAAATATAAGAGGTACATAGCAGGGTATAGACTTGAATAGTTTCTCTCATTTTGCAGGGATTTGCTGCTGGTCTTATGCTCAGCATATCATTCTTTGACTTAGCTCATAATGCTATAAACTCCATCGGCTTTTTGAAGGGAAACCTCTGGGTGAGTTATCTGCAGTTTTATTCTGAATTTTATCGGTTTGTTTTCCACCAAAAGAAGAAACATATAGTTCTTGTCTGTTAATTGTAAATCTTTTGGCCCGTTAGTTTTTTGCAGGAGTTATCTTTTTTGCTCTTGTTTCACATTTCATCCCAGAACCTACGCTTGCACCCATTTCAGGTGCCAAAGGCAAAAAGGTATGATTTTGATTTGTTTTCTACACTAGAAAGTCTCGTTCATGCAAAAAGTAGTTTAGAATAAAAATGGTTTTCTGCTTGAGAACAGAAAGACGGAGATGAAAGGAGTAAGGATATGATGAAGAAGCATCGCCGCCAAGTTTTATTTAGTGGAATCATCACAGCAGTAGGTCAGTCTGCTGTATTTGTTTGCTGATAATTCCCATAAATTTGACCAGCCTTCGTTGTTTTTCTTTTATGCTGTAAACCTCCTTTTGAGTTCTCATTTCGAGAACTCCAAACTGTTTGTGAACTAGGTCTGATTAAGTTCTATGAGTGGAAGCCTATTTTTTATGCTTGTTGTCGTTTCAGAGTCTTATGACAAACATTTTGATGCAAGAGCACGTATATTTTTATAATAAATCTTGCTTACTCTTCATCTTTATGTCTCTGTAGTAGCACTCCACGTTCGTGAGATGTTTTATTAGGAAGTTAACTTAGATTGATAATAAGTAGATTGCACCCAAATAAAGGATAATCTTGAGCAATCGTTAAGAGGGATATATTGAGAGCTGCGTAATCTTATCCGGAGTCTTGTTCAGTTGCTGCAGTTCAAGGTTACATGCTTTTTAATAGTATCCATTTCTGGTATGAGAAGAATATTACAAGCTTACTCATTAGGCAGATGCAGAGTGGTAGTTATGGGTTCAATTGAACCCATAACTTTCAACGCTTAGAAGAAATTTATGTGTAAAAGTTCATTAAAAAAGGGCAGCCCAGTGCACTAAAGCTCCCGCTATGCGCGGGGTCCGGGGAAGGACCGGACCACAAGGGTCTATTGTACGCAACCTTACCCTACATTTTTTGCAAGAGACTGTTTCCACGGCTTGAACCCGTGACCTCCAGGTCACATGGCAACAACTTTACCAGTTACGCCAAGGCTCCCCTTCATGTGTAAAAGTTCATTAGAATTGCAAAAATAATAGATTTGAACTCATAACTTTAAAAATATAATAGGTTCAATGTTAAAAATCTTAAAAGTTGAACCCACAGAGTTTAAATCCAGGATCCGCCTATGCTTACTCAATGTCACTTGAATTAAGTTTACCCTTCAATTAAGCTAAGTCGATATTAGATTTACATAGCCTTCTAGTTAAATAATTCTCTTCCCTTCATCCCTTATTGTCTGTAGAGAAGGTCTGTAATTGGATTGTATTGGTATTACTTGTGTAGATTTACAAAGCCTTCTAGTTAAATTCTCTTCCCTTCATCCCTTATTGTCTGTAGAGAAGGTCTGTAATTGGATTGTATTGGTATTACTTGTGTATGCTCAGAGTAATATGTTAAGGTTCTTTCCTTTGTAAAAAGTAGGTTTTCCTCAATAGTTAGTTGAAAACCATACTCCATCCCATTTTACGGGAAGGAGTTCCGAGTACTAGGGTCGAAAATTCCTAATTTTCAGTGTGAATATGGACATAAGTTCTTCAAATTTTCTGAAATAAAATATATATTTTTGAAAAGTACTATAAAACAGCATAATTAATAATTTGAAATATTTAAAAAGAGTTAGAGAAAATCATAGTAAGAGGAAAAACTACCCCACCGAATCACCACTCCCAAACCTTGGCTTTACTCCCT
>ML270504.1:4099-32451 GCA_005239495.1 Nicotiana undulata | reverse complement strand
CCAAACACGTGTTTTTTTTTTCTTTGGGAGATAAGGAATAACCACTATTGGCATGAGATGATTTTAAATGGAGTAACATGGTCAATGAGGATTCTTATAGCCGACCCCAACTTCTTTAGGACTGAGGCATAGTTGTTGCTATGTTGTTGTTAAGGAGGAACAGTCCCACATTCTGTTACAGAATTGATGCTCACTTACCTATCAAATTATCTTCCGTCCAATTCAAGGGACCGCATTTTCTAGTATGAGATGTTCCTAAATATTTGGGGCTTTTCTTGCAAATAAGGATTCTATACTACTTGCACATATGTCTGTCAATCAAAAGTCATTTGTCAAGTTAAACATTTCTACTTGTACCCAAATGCTATACAAGTCGAATTAACTTCTCAATCTCCATTTCCTGTTAATCTATACTTCATAGAATTAGATGAAGGGAGTAGCAATATGGAAATAGAAGAGAATGATATATGCATTTGATCCATATTGCCTATTCAATACAAGATGTATAACATGATTTTATTGGTTTTTCTATCCAGGTATAAGCTTGCATAACTTTCCTGAAGGGATGGCCGTGTTCCTCGGATCAATGAAGGTATTCCTCCTTTCTTGATTATCTGATGTTTATAATCTTTTCTATCAATCACATTGGTCATTGTTGCTTAACCTACAATTTTTTTTATTCTATGTAATGTAAGAGATCTATTGTCTCTTAGCCGAGGGTTTCCCGGAAACAGCCTCTCTACCCCCTCTGGGATAGGGATAAGATCTGCGTACACTCTACCTTCCCAGGGGCGAAGCCACCTTATGTAAAGGGTGGTCAACTGACCACCCTTCACCAAAATTTTACGAAGAATTACACTGCGTATATAAGTAAAATATTGATTTTAGATGTATAAGACATATATTGAACACCCTTTTGTTGAGAATTTTATTTTACTTCTTTCAAGTTTGAACACCCTTGAAAATATTTCTAGCTTCGCCACTGACCCTCCCCAGACCCCACTGGTCGGATTTCACTGTGTTGTTGATGTTGTTGCTGTAGTATGTAATAATTGTAAGAGTGACAAAACTTCATAATGAATAACACCTCAAATCCCAAACTAGTTGGCATCGGCTATATGAATAATCTCTATCCATTTTGCTCTATTTAGGCCTATGACATTTCACATTCCATACTAAATAGTTTGTCTTCTAAGGAAAATTAGGTCTTCTCAAAGACTAGACATTACCTGTTAGTTGCAGAAAGAGTGTGTTAGTAACTTTGTTTTGTTTGATGAGAATACATTTTGAAGTCCTTTTAGCAAAAGATCTCAGTTATAAACATATAGTAATTGTTTAAAGTTTGTTCCGTTTTCATCATGGTTTTCTTTAGGGACTTCGGGTTGGTCTAAACTTGGCTCTTGCTATTGCTTTACACAACATACCAGAGGTATACTTCATTCACATTTATCAGTCTCTTATTTCATGGTTTCTGTTTGTTTCTTGAGTGCAAGAATCCTCTAACAAACTCCTTACGACAGTTATAATGTTTGATATCTTGTCCTATCATAGTATGCTATGTTGTGCGGACTTTCCAAAATGTAGCCGCACCCGTGTCGGACCCTTCAAAAATGCACTACTTTTGGAGGATCCGACACGTATCCGGCCACATTTTCGGAGAGTCAGAGCAACATAGATAGTATGTGTAATAGGTACTTGATTGCTTTATTAATCTTGGTTTCATGCCCTTTTGGCTCTATGAACATCTTATTCAAACTTTCTCTGCTGAGCAAATTGTTGTTGATTAAGCGTGTAATCGTTAAGAGTATGTTAATTATAACAAAATCAATGTGCTTATCAGTTCATCCAAGAGCCATGTATGACCTATATTTCAGGATAAGACCTGTACATATCAAGCACTTTTGATTCCTTCTCACATTTTCCATATTATACCAAATCGCCAACTGAGTTGGGTTGAGGCATAGTTGATTGAGTGGTCGATTGATTGACAATACCAGGGAAGGCATCAACTGTTGATTTTGATAAACGAGAAGGGACTAATGTATGTGCTTTTTTTTGTTTCTTTTTTCCATTGCGGGGCCTGATTTATTTGGTTGCAGGGTGTTGCTGTTGCACTTCCAGTTTATTTTGCGACACAGAGGTAATGATTCCTAGTAGACTATCTTATGACTATTAATAAGGAACGGTAGCATCTTTTGCTATTGTGTTAATCTTGGTTTCTTTTTTATTATGTCAGTTTTCTAATGATTTAATTATTGATTCCAAGCATGTAAACATATTAAGTTCAATTTTGTGAAGTCATATGAATGTAGTTTCACCACGGTATCGTGTTATCTGTACGTACTTATGCTTTAGGCCTTAAGGCTATTTAAATCATAAGACTTACATGCACATAATTAAAGTTGCTGGAAGCTTTAGAATAGAAGAAATTACAATGCAAAGATCATATTATTATACGTACTATTCCGTCTTTTTCTTCTTACATGGTTGAAATTTATATGGAGAATCTATGTCTCAGCAAATGGCAGGCATTCAAATTGGCAACACTTTCAGGTCTTGCAGAGCCCCTAGGCGTAATTATTGTGGGTGAGTACCTTATATTCGTGTCTTTTATCTCAAGTAAAACGCGCAGTAGATATGAACCAGTGAATAGGTTCAGAATTCAATAGTTTCATTACACATGTATCGACTGCAGGATATTTGTTCCCAAGCAGCTTGAATCCTGAAATTCTGGAGGGCCTCCTCGGAGCAGGTTGATATAATTTTTATTTCCTTTAATTTCCTGGTGAAAGGAGAAATATACATAAATTTGACTTGCGTATTCTCTAACGGGTCGTGTGTGCTTCCCAGTGGGTGGGGTGATGGCATTTCTAACCTTACATGAGATGCTTCCATTGGCATTTGACTATGCCGGTCAGAAGCGAGCTGTCAAAGCTGTGTTCTTTGGTATGGCTTTCATGTCTGCGAGGTAAGATAATCTCTTTCAAACTTCAACATCAATTCGGATAGTTAGTTTTACATGTATTCATCAGCAATTTCTTTTTTCTTTTTTTTATATTTTAAAATTCATGCTTTTCATCTGGTGGAATCTCCTTAGCTAGATCCATTTTTTGAATGTATATCTGTACTATAGAAATGAAAATATATGAACTTTTAGATTCAATAATACTAGTATACTACTAAGCTGATACTTGTATCGTTTACCCGTATTAAGAATTACTAAGGAAGAATCCACTACAACAACAACAACAACAACAACAACAACATACCCAGTATTATCGCACACCGTGGGGTCTGGGGAGGGTAGTGGCTACGCAGACCTTACCCTACCTAAGGAAGAATCCACTATTGCTACATTTTCGTTGCAATGGATGCTTCGGTTTTAAGTTTTTAGATGAGATGATCATACAATTCAAATGGTAGCAGCGTAGACAGGGGTCTTGAGCTCTAGTCTCATTGCCACCCATTATTAGAAATAATATCCACGTTCTTGGCCTATGAAAAAGAATCAGGCCGGCATTGTGAGGTGGCGTGTTGAAGATGTAATTAAGTAAATACAAGTGTACCCTCTCTAACAAGAGTTCGGATGGGATGATTACAAAATTCAACAGAGGCCAACAACAACAACATAAACCAGTAAAATGCCACATGTGGGGTTTGGGGAGGGTAGTATGGACGCAGACCTCACCCCTACCTTGTGATGGTAGAGAGGTTGTTTCTGATAGACCCTCGGCTAAAGAAATGCATAATCACTGCAGTTAAGTTAAGGAAATACGACAAAGGAGAATCCATGTAAAGAACAGAGACCGTATTCTGAATATTGATTTTGTTATATGTTTCCTTTCTTTTTCTTTTACTTTGCTGTAGTTTTACCTTCTCTCCTATTGCAGCCTGTATTTCCTCGCTAGGAGCTTGCCAGAGGACATGAGCTTGTAACACCTCGTCAACAGTGTTTCATGAATCTTGTCGCTGAACTTTAATGGGATCTTTTCGTGGCGCCAAGCTTCAAAACTACGACATGCACTCTTGACAAAATTTATGAGGCGTGGCGAGCTGAATGCATGAGAAGGTATAGCAGCTTCTGAGATTGTTTTATAGAAAAATAGGAGGTGTACACATCTGAAATGCTCACCCAGAATTTCATATATATGAACAAGAGGTACATGGTTAAAAAAACTGGGAAAGAAAGGAAAAATAGGCAGGTAATTGAACTGTTGAAGAGTTGACTTATCAAAAAAGAGAACAAATGTTGAATAGTGATGTAAAATGGTGGACTGCCATTAGCTGCATAATTAATCTCCATTATATAAAATTACAAAACTTTTAACATCTTTTATTTTGCATCTAAAATATCTGAAAAGAAGAGGCATGATGCTTTCCATTGGGGATCATAGCCACTGGTATGTATGAGTTAATTTGGTGGATGATTTATTCTATAAAAGTCATTTTATGACTTTTTGTATAGGAAAATAAATCAACAACAACATAATTAGTGTAGTCTCACACGGGAGAAATTAAAAAATGCCAGATTTACAAGTGGTCATTCAAAAATAGTCACAGTTTCAAAAGTAATTAAAATTTAGTCACTTTTCATGTAAAGATGAATCTGAACGAAAATACTGTTCAAAATCCAAAAAATACTCCAGCATAATATACTGGAACTCTGGTATAATATACTTGAGTTCCAACACAATATACTGGACTTACAGCATAATATGCTGGAGTTCCAATATAATATATCGGTCCAGCATAATATGCTAGAAGTTCATATACAAGTGCTCCAATCTCCCGTATACTATGCTGAAAGTTTTTGCGTGTTGGAGTTCCAGCATAATATGCTGGAAGTTCATACACAGGCGCACCAATCTCCAGTATATTATGTTGGAATTTTTCGTATTGCAGCAAAATAATGGCTATTTTTCAATGACTTTGCAAACACCGATTATTTTTGAATGACCAGTCCGAAAACTGGCTAGCCTGTGCTATTTTTACCTCACAAACGGGGTCTGGGGAGGATAATGTATACACAGACTTTATCCCAACCTTGTAAAGGTGGAAAAACTATTTCCGATAGATTTTCGGCTCAGAAAAGTATGTAAATAGCAGCAATACCACAATCAGAAAATAAGATAACCAAATCAAAAGAAATAACAAGTAGTATAAGAAATCTAAGAAAAAGAAATACGAGAGCAAACTAGTACTATACGTTTAGAAAGGCAATATTGTCACGACCCAAAACCTCCATGTCGTGATGGCGCCTATCGGTGGTACTAGGCATGCCGACCTTCCCAAAAATACTTCCCAATTAACTATAAAAGTAAAGTAAAACTTTCCATATCAGTTTTTGTTTTTTCTTCATAAAATCAAAGTTAAACTCAAATTTGAAACAAAGTGCGGAAAGCGAGCCTCAAACATCGGGGTGTCACCAAGACATGAGCGTCTAAGTATTTCTATTACATCCAATGTCTAAATATCAGTATATAACGGAAAGAACTGTAGAAGGAGTAACACGGTCTTGTGGACGCTGGCAGCTACTTTGCAGTCTCCGAAACTCAAACATGCCTGAACTCAACAGTCTCCGTGCTCAGACACACCTGGATCTGCACATGTAGTGCAGAGTGTAGTATGAGTACAATCGACTCAGCAAGTAACAACAATAAATAAGGAATTCAGAAGTAGTGACGAGCGATACAGAATGACTCAGTTGATAATTTTCACAGTTAAAAGTAAATATGAGTAAAAGATCAATTGCATAATTACCAATTCCAGCACGACAAATATCAGCTAAATGCAGCAACGCAGTGAAATAGATGAAACCTCACCAGCACTATCACTCAAACCCTCTATAACTCGACACTCAACTCTCAGCCCTCAATGCACACACTCACTAGGTACCTGCGCTCACTGGGGTGTTCAGACTTCGGAGGGGTTCATACAGCCCAAGCGCTATAATCTGCACGGACAACTCACGCGCTGCACGGACAACTCTAGTGCTATAATATCATATCAAGACTCGCACAGACAACTCACGTGCCACCTTATCACATTAGAATCCGCACGGACAACTCACGTGTTAAGGTACAATACCTCATAAACAGGCCCTCAGTCTCACACAGTTATGAACCACTCTAGTCTCACAACTTTCAATAAAGAAAGGGCAAACAACCCAAATCAAAGTATTACAGTGTATCAATAAGGAGATAACAGAGACTGAGGTAAACATGTACAAGAATCACTATGATTGAGTACAACTACCATGAGCAGGTATATAGCCTAAGCATGATTTCTAACATGAAGGCAGTCAAGTACTAGAAGACAGGAATGCATATAAACACAAATAAAGGCTATTAGACCTCACGGTCTCCCGGGACGGACCAAGTCTCAATCCCCCACGACGTAAAATCACACGCCCCTCACCTAGCATAGGTGCCACCTCCAAACAGTCACATATACCAAACTCCGGGTTTCATACCTTCAAGACCAGATTTAAAATTGTTACTTACCTCAGCAACGTAGAAATCTTACTCCGGAATGCCCTTTCCTCTCGAACCGACCTCCAAATGATCCGAATCTAGCCACAAGCAATAAAATATGATCAATATGAGCTAAAGGAATGAATCCCACAAGGAAAATACCAAATTATAGACCAAATCCCGAAATTCACTCAAGCCCGGCCTCTGGGCCCACGTCTCGGAATCCGACAAAAGTCACAAAACCCGAAATCTCATTCACTCACAAGTCTACCCACAGTAAATTCATCAAATCCGACCTCATTTGATCCCTCAAATCCCCAATTTACACTCTCCAAATCCTTAAACTCAAACTCCCAAATTTCACCTCAAAACCACACAATTTAGGCGGGGAAAACAACGGGGAATCAAGATTATTGATAAAAAACGACTACAAGAAGCTTACCTCAAGAATCCCCTCAAACCCTTGTTTTTAAACATTCTGCCCAGGCCTTTCGTACCTGCGGCCATATTTCCTCACCTGCGAAACCGCTCATGCAGTCAACTCCCCGCTTCTGCGGAAGCCACTTAA
This sequence comes from Nicotiana undulata, assembly GCA_005239495.1. Classification (NCBI taxonomy): domain Eukaryota; kingdom Viridiplantae; phylum Streptophyta; class Magnoliopsida; order Solanales; family Solanaceae; genus Nicotiana; species Nicotiana undulata. The sequence goes on along the minus strand of ML270504.1, from coordinate 25,410 downwards.
GTTCCCTAGGACGCGCTCCAGGTTCCGCACCTACGGACGCGCACCTGCGCATCTCCATCCGCTTCTGCGGAATCGACCAATCTCCTCACTTCTGCATCTGCGACTCAGCCTTGCATTTGCGGGCTCGCAGATGCAACCATTTTTACGCACCTGCGGTTCCAGCTCAGGTCCTCTATGTCCGCATCTGCGGCTCCCCAAGCGCACCTGCTGCTCCATCTCCGGAGGTGCGTAAAAACACCACCAGTAGCAGTTCAGCTGCATTCCCAAATTCCAAACCTCCAGTTAGCCATCCAGAATCACCTCGAGCCCCTCGAGACCTCAACCAAACATACCAACAAGTCATATATCAACATACGAACTTAGTCGAGCCTTCAAATAACTCAAAACAACATCAAAACACAAATTACCCTCGGATTCAAGCCTAAGAACTTCTAAACGTCCAAATTCCACAAACGACGCCGAAACCTACCAAACCACGTCCGAATGACCTCAAATTTTACTCACACGTCACAAATTACACTACAAACCTACTCCAACTTCCGGAAATCCATTTTGACCTCGATATCAAATTTTCCATTGCCGACCAGAATCGCCAAATTTCCAACTTTCGCCAATTCAAGTCTAATTCTACTACGGACCTTCAAATCACGTTGCGGACGCGCTTCTAAGTTCAAAATCACCTAACGGAGCTAACAGAACCATCAAAATTCAAATCCGAGGTCGTTTACACACAAGTCAACATCCGATTGACTTTTTCAACTTAAGCTTCTAATTTAGAGACTGAGTGTCTCAATTCACTCCGAAACCACTTCGAACCCGAACCAACCAACCCGATACGACAAAATACAGTTGTAAAGCACAAAAGAAGCAGAAATGGGGGAAACGGGGCTATAACTCTCGAAACGACCGGCCGGGTCGTTACAAATACATGCAGAGGAAGATTTAGGATTTAAACTATGTGAGTTCAATTTTTAAGGTTTTTAGCATTGAACCTATTATATTTTTAAAGTTATGGGTTCATATACTATTTTTGTAATTTTAATGAAATTTTATACAATGTTTTTGCTCTGCGTCAAAAGTTATATGTTCAATTGCACCCGTTGCATATACACTGAATTCACCCTTGAATACAAGTACGAAAAAGAATCATGCTCAATTACTCACTAACCCACTGCCCTAATCCTCGACCTCCCAGCCTATATATCATGAAAAAGAAAACAACGTTTCAAAATGCTAAATCAGACTGAAAAGATTAGTTGGCTTTTGGTTCTAAATTTATGGTGTGGTTTCAATGCTAACAAATGCCTAGATTATGAAATTGCAGATATATACACTTCATACTGACAAAGATTGCTTAGAATGCTATACCTAAAACTAATTGGAGAATATTAGAGAACAACAATTATAATGACAGCTAAATTCATTTAAAATCATTTTTCATGATTCACATAGTACAATCTGATTCTTGAATCGAGAAAAATAAAGTTGAAGGAAAGAAATCGCAGAAAAAAAATATTTATACCAAAGTTGTCTAACCAAAAGCAGGCTACAGGTTGACTTTGTAGAATGTGATACTATTGACATGAAACAACGTGAAATGGTGGTGTGTCTAAGGTTATTTCAAGCCACTTGAACTTTTCTTCCAACCGTCACTCAGTTACAAACTTTACATGTCCGTGGCTAATAAGAATTAGTCCTCGTTCGACATGGTTCAATTGAATAAAAACGTTCCGTTTTATACGATATCATTTACCTTCTTGGTAGTCATCAAATAGGGTTTTAATAAGAAGCTGCGATTGTAGTATCTTTATTTAATTTTTTAATATGTAAATGTGGTTTTATTTCAAAAAATTGGGAATCAATGTCTAAATTCACATCTTAAATAATATAAGTTCGACCATCGTACTATAGCTTCTATAATCCTTTCTGAAAATAAAGATATATTTTTTTGATTTCTCACCCGGTATCCGGTACCTATATTGGTGCCCGACTAATCCGGATTCGCGTCGGGAAGTCCCACATTGGGGGGGGGGGGGGAGGTAAAAGCGCTCCCTAACAAAGGCGACTCCATACTCAAGAGCTCAAACTCGAGACATGTGGTTAAAGATGAAGGAGTACTTACCACTCCACCACAACCCATGTCGGCGGAAATAAAGATATATAGAAGAAGCTTTAATTCTTACACATTGACAATTAAGCAAATGATTTTTAGGTAACTAGACTTCGTATGTGTAATTAGCTATGTATAATGTTTACGGTTAAAACCGGCCCACCCGATTCTACTGATTAACCGAGACCAGTGGGATGGATCGAGGATCGGCCCCGTAATAGATCAGACCAAGGCATGAGGATAAGGCACCGAGTTCGGACGAGGTTGTATGGGTCAAAATCAAATCAGAGAAATTTGACATGCGGAGACAATTGTCATGACTAACCTGCGAATCGAATTGAGTTATCTGGCCGAGGTCGAGCAGTGATCAATAAGGCCGAGGTCGAGCAGTGATCAACAACAAGGCTGATGGCGAGAAGTGATCAATAATAAGGCTGAGGTCGAGCAGTACAGATAGAAGTAACGACTAGTTTTGCTTTGAAAATTTCAATGGGAATATTCTACTGAATATTCCCTCTAATTGTACTATTTAGGGTTCCTTGGGAATCCCATATATAAAGGATGAGAGAAGATTGGAAAGGGGGATTTCTCAAAAAAAGCAGACCCTCTCCCTCTAGAAAAAATACAAACACATCTCTCTAAAGAGATTAGATTATCTGTTATCCCACACTCTTCATCAGATCCGAAAAGGGTCCTAAGATTCTTGTATTTGTCTATCATTCATCTTTATCAAATGAAAGAGGATCCGCCTCACTCAAGATTGGGTGAATCTTCTCCTTTATTTATATTTTATTGCCATTTAATGTTATTTAATGCACAATCTTTTTTTCCCTTCATATTATTAGACCCGGCCATAATTACTGCCAGCATTTATAGTCAACTATATTTTTCTATTCATGTTATCCATCTCAGATATAGAATTAATTATTCTTAACTAGGATTTACCCTCTCTTCTTATTTAATTAGTTTAACAAAAGTCTCATACTTTTTGGTCAAATAATTTGGCACCGTCTGTGGGGATTTTCTAGTTAAAATTTTAGTTTCCTCTAGATCTAAATTCAATTCTAGTTCCACTTTATGTTCACTGTAGCGTCATCCTTTCGTTACAAATGCAAACTTGAGAAATTCGTAGGCAAGTTCTTGAAATAGTCAGACCAATCAAGATTGGATCTTTGCATATATGTATAAAATATTTTACAAGTTTTTTAGTGGATTGTATTGTTGGTGCATGATCCGGAAAGCATGTTGTTTATGCTAATGGAATAATGTTGTGACCTGTGAAGATTTTGTAGAAGCCAGAAATTAAATTATGTTTCATATCAATATGAAAACTACGTTTTGTTGTAGTAGTGGCTTTGGTATGTCATGAATGTAAATTGTTAGTGTAGGATTATGTCCATTATGTACTAAGCACGTCCATAATTCTATTGTCATGTTAATGCTAGACCAATTTATATCTTATATATACTGCTCTCTCTTTTAGAGAGGGAAGATAGCTTGTTATGTGACTCTTTGAAATGATAAGATTGTCCTACCTTTATGTTTATAGTATGACTTATGTATCTTTTAGTTTTGTGTACCCACGATTGTATTGTATTACAAATGCGTCGGGATCTGGACTGGGACTCGAACTCGAGGTCCCAACAGGCTTTTGCCAGTCCATAAGATGCCAAGATATGACTAACAACGAAGACGAGCACGAGGCCGTGATTGCAGGTCTAAAGCTAGCACTCGAGTACAGAGCAAAATGAGTCGTCCTACGGTGCGACTCTCAGCTCGTTGTCAATGAAGTCACATGGGCTTTCCAAATCAAGGAACAAAGACTGTAAAAATACCAGGCCGAGATCTGCAAGCTGTTACCCAAGTTCAATGAATGTCAACTCGACCAAATCCCTCGAGCACAAAATATCGAAGAAGACGACATTATCAAACTAGTAGCGGCCACTAAAAGCATAATTGGAGAAGGGAACGTGGTCATTCCCCTCCACTTGTCGACCGATAAAATCAAGGTAACAGACAATTTCATTTGGTTTTAACTGATTATTTTTCTAAGTGGGATTGAAGCATGAGCATTCTCCCAGATACGCGAATAGGGAACGATCGCCGTCATATAAAAAAAAATATTGTGTGCCGCTTCGGCCTCCCCAAAAAGATCAGTTGCGTCAACGGACCCCAACTCATAAAGAAAGAGGTCGCCGAATTCTTCGAGAAGTAGCATATCACAAGAATACTCTCCGCGCCGTACCGCTCAGCAGGTAACGGGCAAGCGGAATCCTCCAATAAATCGATACTGAGTTCTAATCATTTGTAAACCATCTTATTCTCGTATATCAAAGCAATACATTATTCTTTTTATCTTATACTTTCTTGTTCCTCAATTTACTTCATAACTTTATCAGTCAGTTCGGGGGCGATCTAGCTCGAGGGCTGCATTGCATTTCAACACCGGTTTACTTTATTTTACTGTTATTTCTACTATTAATCATCGTATTCATCAATTAGTACTAGGTGAAATCACGTGTCCTTAAAACCACTTATAAGTTTAATTGTTATCCAATTTTAAGGGTAAACTGTTTGGCGTCCACCGTGGGGCTAAGGATAATAGTGGTTGCCTGGTATTAATTCTCATAACACACACTGCTTTACGCTTGTTCTCGTAAGTGTTTTTGATTTCAGGATCAACACGTCAAACTCGCAAATAGTACCCATACACGCCGACAACGGCCTTGATTTTCATGGGGAAAACGACATATAGCCGCCCCAGGGATCAAAGTACCTCAGGTTGGCGTCGAGGGAGTACCAGTTGTAGACCCAATCGACGTCAGCTCCCACGTCTCCCTAAATGCTAATTTGGGCGTCAACCCCAAAAATAGTGTCTGTAGAGACGTTCGGCTAGCCGGTCAAGACGCACAGAATGACGAAGATGGCGGAGTCAGCCTTCGATTGATATTTGAAATGCTGCAAGCTCAACAAGCTGCCATAGTGAAACTTCAAAACCAGAGCCGGGCTCCGAGTAGAGCTGAACCCGAGCCCTCACTTGAAGTTGTTCACAGGTCCGAACTAGTATCAGAGAAGTCGAATGCCAACGAATCGGCGACAGACCCCACCATTATGAAAATGCTCGAAGAGCTCACAAAGCGAACCGAATCAGGGGAAAAGAAGATCGAGGTAAATGACAAAAAGATAGAAACATACAACTCTCGTGTTGACCAAATACCAGGGGCACCACCGATTCTGAAGGGTTTGGATTCGAAGAAGTTCGTGCAGAATCCTTTCCCCCCCCCAAGTGCGGCTCCTAAGCCCATCCCGTAGAAATTTCGCATGCCGAAAATTCCCAAGTATAATGGGACCATTGACCCTAATGAGAATGTCACTTCTTATACATGCGCGATAAAGGGGAATGACTTAGAGGATGACGAGATTGAGTTCGTTTTGTTGAAGAAGTTTGGAGAAACTTTATCGAAAGGGGAGATGATATGGTGCCACAATTTACCGCCCAATTCCATTGATTCCTTCGCCATGCTTGAAGATTCCTTCGTCAAAGCACACGTCGGAGCAATAAAGGTCGCGACTAGGAAGTCAGGTCTCTTCAAAGTGAAATAGAAGGACAACGAAATGTTAAGGGAATTTGTATCTCGGTCCCATATGGAACACATGGACCTACCCCCGATCGCAGATAATTGGGTTGTCCAAGATATTACTCAAGGTTTGAACGTACAGAGTTCGGTAGCCTCACGGCAGCTAAAGCAAAATTTAATTGATTATCTAGTTGTGACCTGGGTCGATGTGCATAATCGGTACCAGTCAAAAATCAGGGTCGAGGATGATCAGTTGGGAACTCCTTCCGATTCCGTTTGTCCTAACAGGACCGTCGACATAATTCAAAGGGACACCGATAGAGAACCCCGATCGAACAGAGATCGGTATCAACCATACGGCGTAGATCGTAGGAACAACGGCCCTGTACGCAATCCCGTTCGAAATGATTGAAGGAACGATCGAAGACAGAGCTCCCGAGGGTTCATGAGTAAGAATGGTTTCGCTAAACATGTCGAGTGATCACGCCCAACTCTAGTCCTAAAAAGGATAAGTGGTCGCTGCAAATATAATCCGGTCTAAAATTCCATAGTCGAATCCCACCGAGAACTAAGGTTTTTCCATAATTGTTCAATGTCGCTAAGAAGACAAGCTCAAATAAACTTCTAAGTTATAAAGATTAAGATTCTTATATACAAGTAATTAACTAAGAAACTAAAGCCGTAAATTAACAACTAAAGATACTAAGGGTTAGAGATTAAATTTAGGAGGTCTAGAGTTATGATTTTCCCAAATGTTAGAATCCTTCACGCTATGTTCCCTACAATTTCGCATTGTATTCTCTATTGATTGTGAGCACTTTAGGTGCCGTAATTCTCTCTCAAGCAACTACAACAATTTACAAGACATTTTCTCTCAAACTACGTTAGTTGACTTTATCTAACTGCTCATTATGACCACGTCAAGACTTTGCTATTTCTAAACCTACCTTTAAACCCTCTGTATTGATATCTCACATACGTTAGGAGTGATGTTGTTCAACAACTACCTAAATATATACTCTCTTTCTAGCAATACATACTAAATAGGCACAGTCAATTAATGTCCATTCAATCAACAACAACAAACATGTAGTTGAACAAGTAGAGAAATCCAACGGCTCAATTATATTAAAACATAACACGAATTCATCCTCCCAAAGGTTCCATCAAAACCCTAGATAACAAATTAGCTATTCATAATAGTATGCCTAAATACAATACTAGAATTCATAACCAATAATGGAAATAGGAAGAAGGAAGTGAGAAACTTGTAGAAGAATTCTCCGCCTTGCTCCTAGTGTGTTCTTGCCTCCTTAGGTCGAATCCCCAGTCTCCTTAGCCTCCTTACGTCTAAATAATGTAAAAACTCCTCAAAATACTATTTTCCATGTATATATATACCACATAGGGTCGGACCCAAACAATTATACCTTCTCCTACCCCCAAAAATTAATTTATTCACAACTAGCTACAAAACTATCTACTAAAAAAAACTCAACAAGATTAATCTCTTAAGAAAGTTGTCACGCTATCCATCATAGGGAAAAGTCACCCGGTTCAACGAAAATAATTTCCTTGGAAAAGAACCGTGGTAGAAAGAAAAACCAAGGAATTTCATTAATGCTACTATATAAAAAAGAAAAAAATAAAAACCAAAACAAGAAAACTATAAAAAGAAAGAGAAAATTTTAACTTAACAAAATATCATTAATAAACTAAAAATATCCACCAATCTACACAAGTTCACAATTAACCAAGAACAAAAAAAAAACTTCAATGTTCCACAACACCAAAACTACATGTTCCACACAATCGTATAGGAGCCACCCCCAACCGAAAATATTGCATTGTCCCCAATGCAACTATGCAAGATAAGATAAAATGAAGGAGGTGCTCTCTGAATGGCAATCACTCGTTACTGGAGGTACTGGGAGGTGCAAGCTCAAAATCATCATCATCATCCGCCTCGTCCGGTCCACAGAACTTCCTCAAAGTGCTCATGATCTTTGTGAGGAACTTTCTCTTCTTCTTTCCATATTCCCTCTGCTTCCGCTGCCTCCTTTCAATCTTTCCCAGCTTGGCTTTGATGGCATGCTGCTCCTTGGCAGGGTCGGATACATTCGGGAGCTTTGCCTGGCTAGCTGAACCTGCAGAAGTACCCTCTCCGGGTGGTGCAGAGGAAGGCCAACTACAAGCTGGCGTACCTGTGTATCCATGCTATAGACCTCCCTAGAGATGTACCTGAGAGTCAGCGGTCCCTGCTCCAGTGGTGTGATAGCTGTGGAAGTCCCAGGAGCAGCTGCAGTATCATCAGATATCTCAATGGTGTCAGTGAACTGTCCAAAGGTGGGAGATTCTACGTCGATCCTCCGCTTCTTCTGTGCATTTCCAGTTCCCTTTCTCAACATCGGGTGGATGAGCTTCTCCGGATTCTTCTCCTTTTCTGTGGGCTTTGGCACCACCCCTGCATCGTAGCATAGCTGGGTGATCAGGGATGGAAAGAACGGGCTCTTGGTCCGCTCTTCTACCACCTATGCTATCTCATCGGCGATGAGCTGCCCTACATTCACCGGGATACCCTCCATGATAGAACATATCACTCTCGCCTTCTCAATTGTTACCTCAGTCTCATTTTTGGAAGGCATGATGCGAGCACATATGATGGAGAGCCAAGTCTTGGCCTCCGCAGTGAATTCTGAAGACTCAATCCTGGAGTGATTCTTTATCCAGTTTGGCACCTGTCCACCATGCAAATGATCAATGTACCACTGGGTACCCAGCTCTTGGGCTTGATCTCGGTACACCTAGTTGTCAGCATTGGTGAGGTTGTAGTGCGCATTGATCACCGCTGGACTGAACCAGATTTCTTTCCCTCTGACAGTGGCCACTAACTCATTGTTGAAGTCAGTCATAACAGCATTGGCATAAAACTCTCGGACTACTTCATGGTTAGCTGGCCTGGGCTCTTCTGGAAAGCAAAGCCATCTACTCGTTATCAATCTTCCATGGAACTCGGGCCATCAGCTCTCAAGGTCGGTCAGGAGGATGCCTCTTTCCCTAATCATGCTTTTGGATAATTGCTTGTCATATCGTTCAGAGCATCTAAGGGAAGAGAAGGTGTGGGCATCAAAATATTCCTCTGCGGCAACTTGTGCAACGGGTATTTAAGCATTTTCAATTGGTGTCGAGTCCATATTTAGAGCGCAAAGTGCCTACAAAAAGAGTAATCATGTCAAACAATCATATGGGCACTTAAACCAATGAATTTAGGGGTAACTAGGCCAAAGAAACAGTTCAAAAATCATTTGGACCATAATTTTGCAAGTACACTTTTTTGGTGCCTAGGCGCTAATGAACCGCGATCGCAGAGAATGAGCCGCGATCGCGATGAACAAAGGCATTGAAGCTACGCGATCGCAGCCCAGTTCACGCGATCGCGATGAACAATCTGACTCCTTCCAGTTGTTGAATCTACGATCACAGATAGTGTTATGCGATCGTGATGGGAAATCTTGAAACCCAGCAGACTGAAACCTACGCGATCGCGGAAATGGGCATCGCGAGCACGAAGGTCATATTCTTCACCCAGTACCAAGACATTTAGGTATTTCAAAAAACAGAGGTTGGGTTTCGTTTTACTCAGCAATTGTAGACCACCAACTCACGATTTTTCACCCCAAAATTTACACACATGTTCAGTCTTACACTCAACCAAGCTCCCACAACAAGCAAGCACACACGGACATCAACACTAACCGTTACAAAATCACCAAAATTTTCAAGCCCTAGAATTTGCAAATAGGGCAGCCCACCGTCTAATTCACCATGACAATTGAAATCAAAATTGAGCATGGAGGTGAGAATTTACATACCTGGATAACAATGAAAGGGAGCAATGGAACTTTGAAGCAAAGTCGATTTGGGCGTGTTTCAGGGGCTTAGGGGAGCAGGGGCAATTTTTTTTTTGTGCTATTTTTTAAGCAAAGTGGGCGTTGGATAACCCTTCCAATTATTTTGAACACAGAAAACTTACTTGAGAAGTGCGATCGCGAACGTAGTACAACAATCACAGTGAGTTAATTTCGCCCAGGGTCGCGATCGCGTGTGGTTTCCAGCAATCGCGTAGAGCAAGAAAAATCTCAATGCTCCGCGATCGCGAACCCTTTCATGCGATCGCAGAGCATTAAAATTTTGTGCAATTTGCAGGCAGGTCTGCGATCGCATTATTGGCTTACACATTGATTCTGCGATCGCATTCTTGACATGGGGGCATCACATAGTTGGGCAGTGTGTTGCCCAGCAAATTTTTGGTTCTTGCACTGTTTTTGGCTACCCGGTTACCTCGACCTTCTCAAATTAACTCCAAAATTTTTGAAACTTGGAAGATTGGTTAGAAAAATATAATAAGCTATTCTAAAACGGGAAATTTCAAAAACGACCAAAAAGTTTGAAAAACAATGGGTTACCTCCCGCCAAGCGCCGCATTTAACGTCGTGGCACGACGCAAGACAGCTTTACCACTTTTCTCACGACTTGGATGATATGAATTGAGAACCTAGCTTGGAGTCAAGCTTGTGAACACGGGCGGTGGGGTGGTAAATAGATGATCAAGCCAAGCCTTAAATTCTTCATTTTGCACTTCTTGGCTCTCATGTGAGGAATGCCATTTTGCTTTCTTGTTTCCTCAAATTGTAAGATGTATGGTGTGAGTTTTTCCTCCTCGCAACACTTCAATGATTCGTGTAGTTCAACTTTCGTATCACCACACAATTCCAATGTTGAAAAATGCTTGGAATGTGCCTTCAAACCTCCAACTTGCAATTTCTCCCGGATTTTGACATCCTCTTTTTCCCCCGGAATAGAGTCAATTTCAACCAAAATTTTCATCACTCCGGTTGACTCTAATTCCATATTATTCTCAGCATCACTAACACTCATGGAGTCGGTTGGCGGATGTTCAAGTCTTGATTACTCAAAGTAAAGCTCACTCTCACCCTCAGAATTGGACTCTTCTTGGCTTTCATCCACACTTTCAACTTGAGAGGCATGATGAGCCTCCATCAATGCTTGCATTTGATCCTCAAAAGTGCGGATGTGCTCATCATTTTGAGTCACTTCATGTTTCAATCCCTTGAGTGCAAAGTTGTGCTTTTCCTCATTTTCAAGAATGGCCTCCAACATGAGCATCATCCTCTCATTTTGAGCATTTGAGAGTTCTTCTTGGTTTTGTTCAAGTACCAAGGAAGAATTTTCAACTTCAACCTCCAAGGAAGGTTCTTGGCCATCACTCACCTCCAAGGCCTTTTGAATTCTTGAAGCTTCAATCATTTCATCCATTTGTGAGTGCAACCTTTCAAGTGTCAATTCATTTTGGAGACTATTCTCCGAAAGATCTTCCAAGGCGTTTTGCTCATGGTTTCCTTCTTCAAGTAAGCATTCCAACATGAGCTTGAACTCTCCATTTCTACCATGCTCAATTTCCTCCACTTCTTCACCCCTAAAATATTTATCACAAGAAGTAGAATCATCATAGAGGGGGCTTGGGGAAGGGACAGACAAATATACACAATCATACCAATGACCATTTTGGCAACCACACCTATCACAAATACTCCACTCATGGGTTTGAGATTTTGCGCACAATCCAACCCCGGGTGAATTTAAATAATTTTTTCACGAGTGTGGTCCTCCACAATAAGGACAAGGGTCATCAAAGTATGAACAACTACCATCCGACCAATTTTCATTTTATGATTCCATATATATATTTCAAAAATCAAGAAAATAAGCAAGAAAAATAATTACACAAATATTCACAAGTTTGGATCGAAGCAGTTATGCTTATTTCTCAAACAACCTAAATTACGCCAATTGTTCCCCGACAACGGCGCCAAAATTTAATACGCTCAAATTAAACCTTACAATAGTGTAAGCGGTCGATTGTCAAATATAATAACCCAACAATGTTGGGGTCGAATCCCACAGAGAACAATATAGAGGCGATTAGGAATGTAAGAGAATTATCACTTATCGCGCAGTGCCAAACATTTAGATTTTTTGTTGTGAAAATATTTATATCTAATTGCAAAAATAAAAATTAACCTAGAAAGCAAGTAAAATGATCAATGGCAACAAGTGTGAGTGCTTAGGGAATTACACTCAAGTAACGATCCAATGTATTTCACGATTTTACAAATATGAGCGAGTTTATGTTAATTAGCCACGGATAATAATTCTTAATTAGCTTTCTCCAAAGACTAACAAGACTTCCTAATTGAATTATTCCTAACCCAATTAAGAGATTAAGCACCCCCGAATATGGCTAGAAGTAGTTCAAGATTAAAAAATGAAACTTGAATTTTTATAGAATCAAATTCTAAAATCATTTCTATTTTGATCATTTCTTAGATTCTGTTGAATTGTATCGAATACATTTTCCCCTATCCCTAGGTAGAATCTATAAAATGAGGGTTAAAGCCCCAAGTTCTTGTTAATTAATCTTTTCCAGCCCCAAATTATCTTTTCCAAAATTAATTCGGAGTTAATGGGCGAGTCCTAGGGTTAGCTAATCCCTTTGGATACATTAAAGAACAAGAATAATTAAAGTAACAACAACTCACTTCATAAGTAACTAAAAATCATTCAATACATAAGCACACCAAGGTATTTAATCCACACTATAATTATGAATATTTCCATAAACAAGATTCAAGTGTTAGAAACAAATACTACACACTTAAATATTCAATACAAATCAAGGAAATGAAGAAACAAACATAAATGGGTAAGAAAACCTTAACCACAAGATTGAAATCTTCAAAACCCAAGTGTGTGTGCAAACCCCAGCTTCAATACTTGTTCTTCCTTGTCTTCAAGACACAAAACAATGTTTTACAATGCCAAAGATACAAAAAATATCTGCTAGGTCGAGTATATAAATGGTTTGGGGATAAAAATGTGAAATTTCAAATCTGCCCAGTTTTCGCCCAGATTTTACCCATTGCGATCGCGTGACTCTGAATGCGATCGCGTAGAGTCCAGATTAAAGCTTCTGCGATCGCGGACAATGGGTTGCGATTGCGAAGATTCAAGATCCACATCAGTGCGATCGCAAACACTTGTTTGCGTTCGCATAGATCTTCCCAGGTAGGTGCCAACTTTCTTCGCCGCGATCGCGTAAATGGCACTACGATTGCGATTAACACTTTCATTGACCTCTCCGATCGCGAACCAATCTTTGCGATCGCGAAGAGCATTTGCCAGCAGTCATTTTTCATCATTTTGGCACATTTTGACTTGATTTCTTCCATTTCTTCTCCAAATCACATGACACTTGAAAATTGCCAACAAACCTCAGAAAATGTCCTAGTTTCCTAACAAAATTTATACCAAAGTTTAAATATTAAGAGGAGATAAGTTGGTAAAATACCAACTTATCAATTACGTAATTATAGCCTATCATCATTGAGCCCACAGCAGTACCACGACTATCAGAATACAACTTCAGCGTCGATGCATCAACTATTGTATCGGCCATTGGGCGGATCAAAGATAATATATGGCCTCGACCTCTATAGACCGATCCAGCCTAGAGAAACCCAAATCAGATATGCAAATACCATGGTACCCATGGTCATATAACGGAAAAGTGCATACAACTAAGGGATTTATTAAAGAGACAAGGATGCAAACAGGAAGAACGAACAGGAAGAACCACATCACGTGATTCACATGATCGTTGGTCGGGTTGGTATTCCGCAGGGACCCATGTTCAAACGCACCAAGGTGTTGATCACCAGGAAAAAACAAACTCGAGAGTATCTAGTATCTACCGAAGGGACCTTGTCTTTTAATGACGAGGAAGCAGAAGGGATCTTACAACCCCACAACGATGCACTGGTAATATCTATTTTTATGAATAAAATTCAGGTTAAACGTGTTTTGTTTGATCCAGGAAGCTTGGCCAACATTATTCGATTGAGGGTCGTGGAGTAACTCGGATTACAGGAACAAATTGTGCCCGCAACTCAGGTTCTTAATGGCATTAACATGGCAAGTGAAACTACCAAATGTGAGATCATCTTGCCAGTAAACGTAGCCAGGACTGTTCAAGAAACAAAGTTCCATGTGATCGAGGGATATATGAGATACAACGCCCTGCTTGGATGACCTTGGATTCATAACATGAGGGCGGTCTCTTCAACCCTTCACCAAGTTCTGAAATTCCCAACATCGGAGGGAGTAAAAATGGTGTATGGAGAACAACATGCCTCCAAAGAGATGTTCACGGCCGATGAAGTAATACCGGTATCGACGCTTTCATCAACAAAGGGATCGAAGTCAAAAGGAAAGTAGGAGGCCAAATAGCAACCACAAGCACCAGCCTTGAATCAGTCTAGGGAGCAGGGAGCAAACGAGGACGATGATTACTGGATCCCTCAATCTTTCATAATTCCCGTCGATTCCGACGCCACCAAATTGACAGTCGAAGAGCTAGAACAAGTCATACTGATCGAAGACCTGTCCGAATGAAAGGTACACCTGGGCATTGGGTTAACCCCTGAGCTTAGGAAAATACTTATTCAATTCCTTTTAAATAACATGGATTGCTTTCCTTGGTCCCATATCGATATGACAGGGATCCCACCAGAAATCACTACACATCGACTAAGCTTGGACCCGAAGTTTCATCCAGTAAAGCAAAAGAGAAGGCCTCAGTCCGAGGTTAAGCATGAATTCATCAAGGATGAGGTAACCAAACTTCTCAAAATAGGGTCCATTCGGGAAGTAAAATATCCCGAATGGTTAGCAAACGTACCGATATTCCCTAAGAAGAGAAATAAACTTAGAATGTGCGTAGACTATAACGATTTGAACAAAGCATGCCCTAAGGATTCTTTTTCTTTACCGAATATCGATCCAATAATCGATGCCACGGCCGACCACGAGATTCTCAGTTTTCTCGATACCTACTCCGGGTACAATCAAATACAAATGAACCCGGAGGATCGGGAAAATACTTCATTTATCACTAAATACAGCACCTATTGTTATAATGTAATGACTTTCTGACTAAAAAATGCTGGTGCGACTTATCAACGCCTAGTAAATAGAATGTTCGAAGAACAAATAGGAAAATCAATGTAAGTTTATATTGATGACATGTTAGTTAAGTCCCTGCCAGCAGAGGACCATTTGAAACATTTGCAGGAGACCTTCGACATACTAAGAAATTTCAACATGAAGCTCAACCCAAGAAGTGCGCATTCGGGGTCGGCTCGGGCAAGGTCCTCGACTTCATGGTATCAAATCGGGGTATCGAGATCAACCCCGATAAAATCAAGGCCATCGAAGATGTCAAGGCCGTGGATAATGTCAAGGCATGTGTAGATTAACAAAACGCATAGCCACCCTAGGTCGATTCCCTTCGAGGACCTCAGATAGAAGTCACCGGTTCTTCTCAATGCTTAAGAAGAAGAGCAATTTTGCATGGACCTTGGAATGCCAGCAAGCCTTAGAAGAACTAAAACGGTACCTGTCGAGCCAACCACTGCTTAACACCCCGAAAGCAGACGAGCAACTCTACTTATATTTAGCAGTCTCGGAGATAACGGTAAGTGTGAGTCCTAGTTCGAGAAGAGAAAGGTACGCAATTCCCTGTTTATTATGTTAGTCTCATCTTAGGTGAGGCCGAGACCCGATACCCACACTTAGAAAAATTAGTGTTTCCTTTAATAAGCGCATCTAGGAAATTAAAACCATATTTTCAGTATCGCCCAATTTGTGTTGTGACTACCTATCCCCTTTGCAATATTTTTCACAAACTCCAGCTCTTGGGTCGATTGGCCAAAATTGGCCATCGAGATCAGCGGGTACAATATCGAGTATAAACCCCGAACGACCATCAAGTCTTAGATCTTGGCAGACATCATGGCCGACTTCATGTCAGCCCTCGTACCCGAGGTCGAAAAACAACTATTATTAAAATCGGGTACATTATCGGGGGTGTGGAACCTCTTCATAGATTGCGCTTCGAACGTGAAGGGGTCCGGGCTGGTCATCATTTTGAAGCCACCCACTGGTAATATAGTTAGACAATCTATTTGAACTTCAAAATTAACTAACAATGAGGCCGAGTATGAGGCCATGATTACAGGTCTCGAGTTGGCTAAAAGTTTGGGAGCAGAGGTCATCGAGGCCAAATGTGATTCCCTACTTATGGTAAACCAAGTCAACAAAACTTTCGAGGTCTGAGAAGACCGAATGTAGAGGTACTTGGACAAACTACAAGTGGCTCTACATAGTTTTAAAGAATGGACCTTGCAACACGTACCTCGGGAAAAGAATAGCGAGGTCGATGCCCTTGAAAACTTGGGGTCATCGGTCAAAGATGACAAACTTAGCTCGGGGACTGTCGTACAACTTTCGAGGTCAGTGATCGAAGAAGTCCACGCCGAAATAATACAAGTCTGGCCTGGGATTGAGGGAATTAGTACATCGAATACCTAAATAACGGGGAGCTTCCATCGGATCCTAAGGAGTCGAGGACTCTACACATAAAGGCAACATGATTCACATTGGCCGAGGATGGGATACTATTTAGGAGAATGTTTGATGGACCATTGGCGATATGTTTGGGACCAGGAGACACCGACTACGTCCTACAGGTGATTCATGAAGGCACTTGTGGAAATCATTCCAGTGCTGAGTCATTGGTTCACAAAGTTAGCAGAGCATGATATTATTGGAACGATATGAAAAAGGATACAAAATAGTTCGTTCGGAAGTGCGACAAACGTCAAAGGTATGCGCCGATGATTCACCAGCCCGTGGAGCAACTCCACTCAGTCTTATCCCCATGGTCGTTCATGAAATGGGGAACGAACATCGTCGACCCTCTCTCATCGGCCCCAGGTAAAGCTCAAATTATTTTGTTAGTGACTGATTATTTTTCTAAGTGGGTTAAAGCACAGGCTTTCGAGAAAGTTAGAGAAAAAGAAGTCATAGACTTCACTTGGGACCACATTATATGTCGATTTGGGATGCCTGACGAGGTTGTGTGCGATAATGAAAAGCACATCATCGGCGACAAAGTGAAAAAGTTTCTCGAGGATTACAAGTTAAAAGGATTATATCGACACCATATCATCCCAGTGGGAACGGACAAGCCAAATAAAAAAAAGACCATCATTAAAATCGAAAGAAAAGATTGACCGACGCTAAGGGAATATGGAGAGAGATACTGCCCGAGGTTCTTAGGGAGTACCGCACGACGTCCAAATCCAGTACGGGGGAAACACCGTTATATTTAGTCTATGGTGCCGACACTCTTATCTCGGTCGAAGTCGGGGAACCTAGCCTCAACTTTCGATATGCAATGGAAGAATCAAATCACGAGGTTATGAATACAAGCCTCGAATTGCTGGATGAAAGATGGGAAGCTTCCCTCGTTTGAATAGCCGCACAGAAACAACGGATCGAAAGGTATTACAATCGAAGAGCCAATCTTCGACACTTAAAATCGGGGACTTAGTACTAAGAAAAGTCACCCTGACCATATCAGGTCCTCGACATCATCGGAAAAGGATCTTACAACCACGGCACGGTGAACGACGAGTAATTACCAAACAATTGGAACGTTTCACTTCTCAAATAATACTACCACTGAGGTACGACCTTATCCATTTCTATTTATATTTTAAATTAACCGATTAGAGGTGTTCGATCAAAGACGTCGATAGATTCTTCAACACAAAATCCTTAGGTCTGAAAGCACGCGTTGCACTATTTTTCCCTTAGACGGTTTTTGTCCCAAATGAGATTTCTCCGACGAGGTTTTTAACGAAGAAACCATTGTTAGTGCTAACTTAGAGCAATTCAACAGTATCCGAGGCTTCTTTACAATCAACCTCGAATACTGGGGGGCATCACCCTCGAATGTCAACTTTGTTGCAAGGAAAGTACTTTGTGTCAACATGGTCTCGATAGGTAAAATTTGTAAGGGCCAAACGGTCGAATGAGTCGTTCCCATGTAGGATACTCGTGCCCTAACATCAAACACGTACGTATGTATAATCATCTACTAAGAGAAATATTTTTCCTTGCCAAATATTTTATGCCTTAAAAAAATTTTACTTTACAATTTCATACTCTTGATATATTGTGTAAACATGCTTAAGAGTCGATCACAACTGAAGTTCGAACAACTAACCTCACACTAGGGGACTACCGTCCGAAAAATAGATGCGATCGAGTTATTAAAACCTCGAGATCGTAAGACCTTAAAAAGGCAACCCTCGATTTTTATAGGCCACAACCAACCCACTCGGGGAATGATTGAATTCTAATGGGAAAAAAGGCCCAAGAGGCAAGTACCAAACTAAAGAGTCTACAGCGAAATAAACACGGTTCAGAGACATCCGAATTCTGTAATAAAACAGGCCTTCGAATATTTTCATAAACTAGTTAAAAAGGCTACCCTCGGAAAAACTACAAAGGGCTTCGATAATATCGAGCCTCAAAAACCCTAATGGGTACAAAATTGTTCGAAATCTCGAACAAATTCCTTATTTCATGCTAAGGCATTATGAAACAAAGGGTTATCGACCCTCGAAAACCCAAATGGGTACAAAATTGTTTGAACTCTCGAACAATTCCTTATGTCGTGTCAAGGCACTACAAAACATGACAAAGGGTTTCGATAATATCGACCCTCGAAAACCCTAATGGTACATATTTTTTCGAACTCTCAAACAATTCCTTATCTCTTGATAAGGCATAACAAATTTTCTGTGATTAAACAATAAACGTTTCAAGCCGAAAGGGGGAAAAGGCCATTCTTTTTTTAAAAGGCCACATCGGCCTAATACAAAAACCTAAGTGTCATCTTTAATTTTTATTTCGAGAAATCATCCTCACTCAACTAAAACCTAACGTTTAACCTACTTCGAGTTCGAGCAAGCACTCACTCGACACTAGTCCGATTTCATCCAAAATTTCCTAAGTCTCGAACCTAAGGATACAATTTCATAAGGTATAAAATGACACAAAATGAAATAAAGACAAGACAGAAAGGAAAAGTAAAGGGTCGTTGTATATATGTCTAAATTTATTTACAAGGGCAACATGGCCCGATCAAGGTTATCCTAAGTGCCTAATCTTCCCCGGGAGCTGTGTCTTCACCATCAGGATCCCCTCCGCTCTCGGATCCGCTCGCGCTCCCGGCGTCATCATCATCAGAAGTGGACAATGCCTTAGCGCCGACTTCGAGCTCTTTAGCATTTTTGAACTCATCAGTAAGATCGAAGCCTCGAGCGTGGATATCCTCGAGGGTTTTCCTTAGAGAATGGCATTTGGCAAGCTCGACAACCCAATATGCTCGAGTTTGGGCAGCGTCAACAACTTCCTTTGCTTGAGCTTGAGCGGCTTCAACATCAGACCGGTAGATGACCACGATCGCCTCAGCATCAGCATCAACCTTGGCCTTCACATCCTCAGATTGTTGATAGTTCGGTGACCAATCGAGCTTGGAGCTCCTCAATTTTCTTAGCTTGTGCCGAGTTCTTCTCTTTCAAGCCCTGGAGTTGGTTTTCAGCCGAGGACAACTGAGCTTTAGCAACCTCCTTCTCTGAGGCAAGGCGGCCCATATTTTGCTTCCATGCTAAGGTTTTCGCCTTCACCACATCTATCTCTCCACGGAGCTGCTCGATCATCTCGAGCTTATGCTGAACCTGTGAGTTCGAATTGTTAGTCATCACTCCGGAACCGATGCCATGAGCTTCTAAGATTCTTATTACCTGCTCGGTCAAGCCGCTTTGTTCTTCCTGAGCCATGGCTAGCTCAGCTCGGAGGTCCTTGATTTCTTCTTATTTATGCTCACTGAGAAGTTTAAGGGCATTCTTCTCCTTGGTAAGCCCTTGAATATCGGCCTCATACCGGCTCAGTTCTGCTCGAGATCTGGAAAATGTCTCCTGATGAAGCACTGAAGCCTACGCAGATAGAAGAAAAGAATTTTGACAAAAATAGAAAAAACACAAGTATGATATCGACAAGGGGAGTTAAGGCTTACCCGATTCAAAGCCTGTTGTGACTCATTGAAGGGACTCGGTGCTCCGCCCGAATCCTTCCTCGATATCTCCAAGTCACTCAGGCCAGCAGCGTCCTCGATCCCAGTAAAGTAACCACGGAAATGGTCCTCCCCTATGTGGGCTACTTATATGGAAGGAGTCTTCATAGCCCTAGCCTCCTGAATCATCCCCTAGGAAAACGAAGGAAGCGACGGGGAGTCTCCAATTTCTATTGCCCTAAGTGGGTCACTTGGGGCGTTCTCTTCATCTCGAGGAGCCTCGAGACCAGACGCCACATCCATATTCTCCGTTTGCTCACCTCGGTGGGAGGCCTCTTCGGCCTTTGACGAATCGGGGACTTCGCCCAAGCCTCTTTTCGATACCCCCTCAGTTCGAGGAGGAATCTATTCAACTCTTATCGACCTAGTGGCCTTTTGAGCCTCGGTATTTATCTTCACTAGGGCCACCATCCCGGAATTGTCTTCTTCTTCCTCCGCCTCCCTTAGGAGTCGAACTGACTCCATGGACATAGGGATAATGTTCTTTTTTGGCTTACGAGCCATCCTCTTCTTAGGCTCTAGATTCTCGGAGGACGAGGTCCTCTTCCTTTTCTTCTCCTTTACCAGCTTTGGGATCGGGATTGAAGTTTCTTATTCACCATATGGGGGCCTCATGACTGCATCTTTGCCGAGACCTGCAGGAGAAAAAATTGAGTAAGTTTGGAAGAATGTTTTAGTCAAATCATTAAACACGTGAAAAAGGCTTATCATGATTTTTTGCTTCCCACCGACCTTTCGATAAATCGCGCCATGCGCGTTCTGCATACGTTGAGGTCGAGACCAGGTCCCTGACCCAATTCTCGAAGTTAGGTATTGCATCAGGCATCCAGGAAGCAACTACTTCGAAAAAGAGCATCGATAAGAGAAAGTGAAGAAATAAAACTAACATATAGAAACTTATAAATCGTACTTACGTTTCATGTTCCATCTCTCGAGGAACATCATGATTTCAACCGGAATCAGAACCGAGGTCCTCACTCGAACAAATCGACCTATCCAACCCCTGTCTTTGTCCTCGTCTATGCTGGAGATGAAAACCTTGGTGGCCCGGCGCTGGAGCTTATTAGCCCACCTCGGTAAAGCCGGGGGCTGTATAACTTGATGAGGTGGTCTAGGGTGAAGAGGAGCCCGTAGACTTTGCTCGCGAAGAATCAGAGCGATATTACGATACTCTAGAAAGAGGGATAGATTTGCCCGAGGGCACCTGGTACTTTCTACAGAAGTCCACGATGATTGGATCGAGGGGGCCCAACAAGAAAGGGTAAGTGTAAACACTCAAGAACCCTTCCATGTGAGTGGTAATATCCTCCTCTAGGGTCGGAATCACGACCTCTTTACAATCCTTCTTCACTTTTTCGAGGAAATTCTAAGGTATCGAGCATACGTACCTCGATACCGGCTCGCAACGACCAGGGATCGACAAGGTTTTCTCGATCTTGAAATTGAAACTAATAACAATCCCCCCCCCCCCCCAGGAAAATTTTCCTACGGGTGTGTT
>ML270503.1:57352-70381 GCA_005239495.1 Nicotiana undulata | reverse complement strand
GTACTCATGCTGCACTTTCCTTCTTTTCTGCACTTGACTGTGCAAGTACTGAGGCTGGTCCGTTCGGTCGTCCGCCTGTTGATAGATACTGACCTCGGCGTCGCTCTAGACGGTGAGCTGTCTTCTTGGCGTTCCCCTGACAGCACTTATGGAGCCTTCTAGTTTCCTTTTTGCACAGTCTTTTGTTCCAGACTGCGGCTTGTATATTTTGTATATGTATTTTCTACAGTTGTATCTATGTAGCCGCCCGTTGACACTGTGACACTAGTCCTGGCACACACTTATTGTAGTTATCGGGGTTGTATATGCTTTGGGCCTAGCTGTGGTTCAGCTTGTTTCTACGGCCTTACCCCATGTGATCATTGTATTCCGCACTTTCATAGTTGTTGTTGTTCGTTGGCTTGCCTAACGCCACCGTTAGGCGCCATCACGACCTGGACCGGTTTTGGGTCGTGACATTTTTAGTCCCTTCTCAACAATATCTCAGAGTTCCAGGTCTTCTCCATCCAAGAAATCACGCATCCTTTCCCTCCACCACTCATAGTATTTTACATTGAACAGTGGTGGCCTAACAGTTTATTATCCTTCTTGAGCATCTGGTGGTGCAGCCATTATACATCCTTTCAAGGTGTTAGCCTCTTATGAAAGAACCTGCTCTGATACCAATTATTATTTTAGACTCCACCTAGACACAAGAAAGGGGGTTGAACTGTGTCTTGCCTGATTTTTGCGTTTTCAAAGAACCTGGTTCCTTGAACAAGTTTAGAATAGTCAAACAAGAATAATTGCAGAATAGTAATCAATACAATGATTTTTATGTGAAAAACCTCCTTGATCGAGGGAGTTAAAATCACGACCTACGCAATAGGTTTTGCCTTTAAAATTTCACTAACTTCAAAAACAGTTTTTAGGTTACAATTAAATAACCAAGGAGACTACCTCTAGTACCCTAACCCCTACACTCAACCTAATTGTAGAAACCCTTTTCTAAACTAACTGTAGCTTAGGAAGTGTAACACAACAAAGTCTCAACATTACAAAACTTCTATGCAAGCAAAGAGGTTATAACTCAGAAGACACGACTAAACCTAACAACTAAGAACATAAGCAACTTCATCTTCAGGAACTCGTTCTTCAGTTGATTCGATTGAATCTTCAAAAGTACCTTGTTGCTTTGCTTTTCTATTGTCAGAAGTATACTCACAATTTCTCTCAATAGCAATAGTCTTTAATTGTGGTAAGAGGTCCTCTTTTATAGATGCAAGGTTGGCCAAAATGCTTCTTCAACTAATGCTCCAAAACCCAAAGTATTTCGATTAAGGAAATCCTTTCTCGTTTAGGCTAGGTCTCCTTATTTACCTACGACTTGCCTCCTTCTTGCTTCCCACGTGTATCTTCTATATATGCATATTCCTTTTGTTACACAAAGTCCTCCAAACGCATATACCTTGTTAGACACAGATAGATCTTCTATGAAACCCTACTCGCATGGGAATGCTGGTCTTTCGCGTCTGACTTGGTGACTTCAGCTGATCTACTTTAAACCTGGTTATTTGTCGTCCAATGATCTTAATTTGTCACATATTCACAGCAGTCCTACTTTTCTTGCTTTCGCCAGGCTACACCCCTGAAACCTGGTTCCTACTACAGTTTGTTAATTACCTAAATTGTAAAGTTCATAGATGCATGCTTGCGCGAACTTATAAGACAATATGATCCCATCTGAACCACTTTTTATTCAGCTCAAAATTTTTGAATTTAGAAATCTCACCATTTAGCACATATTAATAACCACTCCTATTTAATTATTAAACTTAATTAAGATATTCTTTAAGTATTATGAACAAAATATGTGGCTTTCCTTTGACAAATAACCTTCTGCAATTGAATCTTGGGAACAAGTTTGTTTGCGAATATATGACTTAAGGGTTTGCAGATACATGTATACAAATGAATCATAAAATACAATATTGTTCTAAATTTATAGGATTGAAATTTGTAGGAACAACATATTACCTCTCAATAACGTATATCCATCGACATTAAATTGGTCCATCAAGTTTTTCCTCTCTTTCTAAGTGAATTGGCAAATGAATCATGATATTAAAGAGTGCATGAAGAAATATCAATTTGAAATTTGTAAAATATGCTACGAATTTCAACATTGAAGATATAAAGACCTTAAATCATCAACCATTTAGAGCATAGATTCTTGAAAATATTGACTACTCTTTGTAACAAGTACACCCACATTCTTAGGCAATAAACCACATATTGCTACTGAAAACAATCTTTTGCAATAATATATTGTAACGATTCTACCGATTGTTTTAAGATTTAGCATTTTGTTCGGTGGTTTGAGATCTTTAGTAGCTTCATATTGTGCATTATGACTTGTGTGTTTGGTTGGCTATGATTTCTGAGAGGTTCGAAGTTGATCTGTAAGAATAATTCTCGATTCAAAAGCTTTAAGTTGGAAGAGTAGACCAAGGTTTGACTTTTGAGTAAACGATCATAGAATTGGAATTTGATGATTTAATAGATTCGTATGATTATTTTAGACTTGGGCATATGTTTGGATTTGAGTATGGATATTCCTGGAAGGTTTTGGCCTTATTTGTTGAAAGGTGGCAATTTGAAGAATTAGAGAGTTCATAGGTTTGATCGGAAGTTAACTTTGGTTTAATTGGAATCATATTGTGGAATTTAGGCCTTGTTTATGTTCCTTTAAGGTTATTGGATCTTGTATGAAAAGCTTGATTGTGATCCTCAATATTTAAGTGAGACTCCGACGCGTCAGTGAAATTGGAATGTTTGAAACTTAATAGAATGATTTTGATCTTCGATCTGGGGTTTTATTATTATTATTGGTGTTTATATCCTTTGGATAAGTTTGGATTTTGTATTTAGACTTATAGATGTTATTGGACGGGGTTCTGAGGGGTTCAGGCGTTTTTCATTTTATCATGTTTTGAGATTAAGATCTCGGATTGGAGTAATGTTTTAGGCGATTTTCACCCACGTGGATTGGGTAAGTTCTCTTAACTCAGGTTGATTATTATTCATGATTCTGTCTTGATTTTGGCATTTGATTGATGAATCTATGGAAGAAAATTTGATGTTTTTGCCTACACTTTAAAAAAGTTTATTTTTGGGATTTGAGTACTTGTTTGGACTCGGTTTTGAAAACTCAGCATATATTTGGAATCGGCAAGTTATGGGTCTTCTAATTTTGGTATTGGTTTTGGATTTTTGGCACGTGTGCCCCGGTCGACTTTTGTTGACTGATCACGCCCAACTATGCCTTTTAAAGGGTCTGGTGGTAGTTTCAAATATAATCCAGTTTACAAGCCTGGAGTTGAATCCCATGTGAAATTAACCTACTAATCACATCCGCTAGTTTCACAAGACTTCAAGTAATCAACTTCTAGAAATATAAAACTGTAATGACCCAGCCGGTCATTTCGCGTATTAGGACTCCATTCCCTTAAATGAAACCTTCCATAGCGGCTACTAGTGCTTTATGACTCGCGGGAGCAGGCGGTTCGGGATTTGGGAATGAATTGGATGGTTTAGGAACACTTAATTCCTTAAAGGTTGGCCTATTTGGCTAAGTTTGACTTCGGTCAATATTTTGAGCAAACGACCTCATAATCGAGTTCTGACAGCTCCAGTAGCTCCGTATGATGATTTAAGACTTGGGCGTGTGTTCGGCTCGAGTTTCAGATGACCCGGGAGCGTTTTCGCGCCCGAAATGGAAATGGGGATTTCCTTAAGTTTAGAATTTGGCTTGGAACGAGACTTCATGATATCGGGGTCTGAATGGAACTCTAGGACCGAAAATAGTTCAGTATAGTCATTTATGACTTGTCTGCAAAATTTGGGGTCATTCCGAGTAGTATAGACCCGTTCGGAGCAATGAAGCGAATTCTAGAATTCTTAAGATCTCAAGTTTGAATAATTTGTTTTGGGATTGAATTTTGAGTTTCGTTGTTTCTTTTCATGTTCCGGAAGTTCGAGCGAGTCCGTATCATGAATACAAACTTGCCGGTGCTTTTGGACGGGGTCCCGCGGGGCTCGGGGGTGTTTTAGACACCCAGGAGCTAAGTTGGAAAAACCAGAAATTTCTCTATCTAGTTTCCTTCTCTGCGATCGCAGAAGGTGGGTTGCAATCGCAGAGAAGGGTTTTGCTGGGCTGCTGATTGTTCTTTGCGATCGCAGCCTTCCCCTTGTGATCTCATAGGTTCGGGCCCCAAAGCTTTGCGATCGCCTCCCTTTTACGCGATTGCATTGAGTCGCAGCTGAGCCGGGTGAAATTGTTCATTGTGATCGCAGGACCTCTGCCGCGATCTCAGGACCTCTGCCGCGATCGGAGAGGTCAGACCAGATGGTCTTTGCGATCGCAGGACCTCTGATGTGATCGCAGAGGTTAGTCGAGTTGACCTTCGCAATCGCAGGCCTAGTGTCGCGATCATAGTTAAGCATTTCCTGGGTAGTATTTAAATGCCCAATTGCGGCTTTTATTCTTCATTTTCAATACCCAACCTCCATTAAAGCTCCTCAAAGCTAGGGAAAAGCTATCCAAGGTCAAGTTCCTCAAGGTTAGTGTAATTTCCTCTCTAAATTCATGGGTTAATTATGGAAATCCAACTAGGTTACCTATCAAAATATCAAATCATGGGAAAATTGGGTAAAAAATTCTAGGGCTTTGATAATTAGTGAATTATCCCTTTCTAGCCATGAATTCCTAAATAAATTATGTAATTACGATCCTTAGGCTTCGGGTAATTCATTCCTTCGAGAATTTTAAAAATCCGAACACGTGGGCCCGGGGTCGAAATCTCAAAAACCTTCAAGAATGCTATACTTTGGAAATTCTTGTTAATTCTTTCTCTTGGTATCTAAATTGATTCAATTGCGCTATATTTTGCTAGTTGCCAACCGTCGAGGGTAGTTCTGGAGTTTCGTGCGCATTCTTGATCCGGTCGTTGGTCCGAGGAGTGCTACGTCGAGGCGAGTCTCCTTTCTAACCTTGTAAGAGGGAAATTGTCCCCATAGGTTTTCTATGTGTTATATGTTTGTATTCTAGGGCTACGTGCATACCTTGTGACGAGAGTCCGCACGTAGAAACTACTATCGTTATGTCCGGGTAGTTTTAGGAACACAACATGCCTTGTCTTCTACTTTGAAATGATTTATATGTTATAATTCTTGCTTGGATGTAGCATTATTTCCTTGAATATTTCATTGATCAAGTATTTGGAAAGATTTGATTTGTGAACTGAACCTAGTATTTGGTATATGTAGGCTGTCGCTTTGCAAGTTACATTCCGCAAGTGACGTGCAACTCCTTCCACTCTTAGGGGAGCGGGTTGTATGCCATGTCAAATATATATATAGTGCACTCCTTGTTCGGGCCGGTCGATCCCCGGCTGTGCACAGGGACTTACTTGAGAATTCACTCTTGGTACGGGCCGGTCGATCCCCGACAGTGCATGGACGAAGTTACATTATGATATGATATGATTATACTGATGGACGCACTCTTGGTACGGGCTGGTCGATCCCCGGCAGTGCGTAGTTGAGTTATTGGTAAGCATGCACTCTTGGTACGGACCGATCGATCCCCGGCAGTGCATAGCTCTTTGGTATGATTACATTATCAGCATGCACTCTTGGTACGGGTCGGTCGATCTCCGGCAGTGCATAACTATTCTTCCCCCTGATTTCAGCCAAATGTTTTACTCTTCGGTGCGCATGGCTGCTCGGTATTGTTTCCCGACTTATGATTTGACGATGGTTTGAGAAAGACTAAAAAGGAAGTTGTTATTGTTTGAGTAATTATTTGAGAACTCTGTGATATCTTCTTTTTATTTGTACCCTGATACATGTCTACTGCTTTCCTTATATCGTACTTTACTTTATTACTGCTGGACCTTAGTGAGTATCGAGTCGACCTCTCGTCACTACTTCTTCGAGGTTAGATGGGATACTCACTGGGTACATATTTATATATATGTACTCATGGTTCACTTCCTTTTTGTTTCCTGTACTTGACTGTACAGGTCCGGAGGTTGGTACGTCTGGTTACCCGGTTGGTGATAGATATTGACGGAGTGATTATACTTCACGGTGAGCTGTTCTTCCTGGCGACGTCGTGGCAACACCCTGGAGTTCCTTTGTTTATTCTCTGTCTTTTATATTCAGACCGAGGCTATGTATATATATATTTTGTCATGGTATATTTTGTAGTTGCCCGTGACACTCGTGACACTAGTTCCTCGCACACACGTCGTTTATATTTTGGGTACTGGGTTGTATATCTATATATATGTCTTACC
Organism: Nicotiana undulata; assembly: GCA_005239495.1. Taxonomy (NCBI): domain Eukaryota; kingdom Viridiplantae; phylum Streptophyta; class Magnoliopsida; order Solanales; family Solanaceae; genus Nicotiana; species Nicotiana undulata. Next base: position 64,040 of record ML270503.1, on the reverse strand, counting down.
TTGGCTAGGCATAGTCAGATTTTTACCATCGCACTAGGCTATAGCATGTTTAGTTGTTTAAAAGTGGTAAGTGTTGACTGGTTTAGATTATATGGGATGGGTAGCAGCTAGTGTACTTTATATCGGCTTGCCTAACCTTCTGTTGGGTGCCATCGCGACCTGAATTAGGATTTGGGTCGTGACAACGTATTATGAGAGCCTTAGGTTCACGTAGTCTCACGAGTCACGGGCAAACCCAGTAGAGTCTTTCGGATCGGTACAGAGACGTCTGTACTTATCTTCAGGAGGCTATAGGGCATTAAGAAACTCCTTTTGTTCATATCCTATCGTGCAATCGATGATGTACTCAAACATGTTCTTCTATTCTCTCACAGATGGTGAGGACGCGTGCTTCATGAGTTCCTGATCCAGGGGAGGCTGCTACCCCCGCCGCTCGAGGCTGTGGTAGGGGCAGGGGTAAGGCTCATGTTCGTAGGAGGGGCGAGGGCGTCCTAGAGCTATACCGATCGCACCGATTAAGGATCCTTATGTTGAGGAGCAGGATGAGCTGCCCCTAGTGGCTCCACCACCAGCTGATTTTATGACGGCGTCGGGCTTCCAGGAGGTCATGGGCCATATGCTGAGGTTCATGGATACTATGTCACAGGCGGGTATACTTCCATTAGATCTTGCTACTTCTCAGGCAGGAGGGGGAGTTCAGACCCCTACCGCTCAGGCTACGGGAGAAGCAACAACACATCGTACTCCAGATATTCCACTAGTGATTGGGGTTCAGCCTGGGGTGGCAGCACCAGAGCCCAGGCCAGTCGCAGATATGGACCAGCAGAAGCTGCTGGGTAGATGGACCCAGCTTCGCCCTCCGACCTTCGGGGGTGAGCGGGGAGAGGATGCACATGATTTCATCGAGAGGTGCAGAGATAGACTGCACAACATGAGGATACTAGAGTCACATGGGGTAGATTTCACGACCTTCCATCTTGAGGAAAGAGATCGCCGCTGATGGTAGTCTTACATACTCAGTAGACTAGCAGGGTCTCCACCGATTACTTGGGAGTAGTTTATTCAGTTATTTTTGGATAGATACATTCCACCATCTGAGAGGGAGGAGCTTCGGGGTCAGTTCGAGAGATTGGAGCAGGGGCGGACGTTCGTGACCGACTATGAGGCGAGATTTTCAAAGTTATCCCGCCATGCCCTTATGATATTTCCCTCGGATGCAGAGAGAGTTTGGTGGTTTGTAGCAGGTTTACATCCAGGCATCAGTACCTCCATGGCCAGAGAGGTAGAGATGGGTACTCCATACTAGCTGGTAGTCGAGATAGCTCGATGTATCGAGGGTTACCGTGTGAGGGGCAGAGATCAGGGTCAGCCAGGGGCAGGGGTCAATTTGGTTGTGGTCAGTCTAGCAGGCCTTCTTATGCATCACCTTCCTTACCTCCTAGGGTTTCTCCAGTCAGGCCCCAGTTTAGTGCCATGCCAGAGCGCTCTTATCATCCAGCAGCTATCCAGAGTGCACCCAGCAGTTATTCCTGCCATCCGAGATCCTCCAGCTCCAATTCTAGTGCATTGCCAGATGATTCTTACCGCCCTCCAGCTATTAAGGGTTCCTCTTCCTCAGGGCAGCATGCTATGGCACGTAGAGGTTGTTTCGAGTGTGGGGAGCTGGACCATATGATCAGGCAGTGTCCCCGATATCGAGGCAACGCCGTACAACAGAGTTGCCAGCCCAGGGGTTCAGCACCAGCAGTTCGACCACCTAGGGGTGGAGGTCAGGTTGGTAGGGGCCGTCCTAGAGGGGGAGGCCAGTCAGGAGGCGGTCATCCAGCTCCGGCTCGTCCTGAGGGAGATCAGTCATTGGGTACTTCAGCCAGATTTTATGCTATTCCAGCCAGCGCAGATGCAGTGGCCTCAAACGCGGTGATTACATTTATTATTTCAGTCTGTGGTAGAGAGGCTTCCGTGCTATTTTATCCAGGGTCTACATATTCATATGTTTCAATGTTATTTGCTCAATCTCTGGATGTTGCTTGTGAGTATTTGGGTTCTTCCTTGTATGTGTCCACTCATGTGGGCGATTCTGTGGAGGTAGACCGGGTTAACCGATCGTGTGTGATCACTTTCTGCGGGCTTGAGACCAGAGCTGATTTGTTGTTACTTGATATGGTGGATTTTGAGGTTATTTTGGGAATGGATTGGTTGTCTTCTCATCATGCTGTGTTAGATTTCCATGCCAAGACAGTTACATTAGCCATGCCTGAGTCGCCGGGATTAGAGTGGAGGGGTTCTTCAGTCAGTGCCTTCAGCCGTGTTATTTCCTTCATGAAGGCTCGGCACATGGTCGAGAAGGGGTGTTTGTCTTACCTTGCTTATGTGCGGGACACCACTGCCGAGTCTCCTACCCTTGATCCAGTGCCAGTTGTTCGAGAGTTTCCTGGCGTGTTTCCTTCAGATCTTCCAGGCATGCCTCCAGATCGAGATAAAGATTTCTGCATTGATTTGGCTCCAGATACTCAGCCTATTTCTATTCCCCCTTATCGTATGGATCCTAAGGAGCTAAAGGAATTGAAGGAGCAGCTTGAGGAGTTATTGGCCTAGGGGTTTATTTGGCCAAGTGTGTCGCCGTGGGGTGCTCCAGTCTTATTTGTGAAAAAGAAGGATGGGTCTATGAGGATGTGCATTGACTACCGCCAGTTGAATAAAGTGACCATTAAGAACAAGTATCCTCTGCCGTGCATTGATGATTTGTTTGATCAACTACAGGGTTCTCGTGTGTTCTCTAAGATTGATCTGAGGTCAGGTTATCACCAGTTGAAGATTCGGGCTTCTGATGTCCCGAAGACTGCATTTCACACCAGATATGGCCATTATGAGTTCTTAGTGATGTCCTTTGGCTTGACTAATGGCCCAACAACATTTATGGATTTGATGAATAGGGTATTCAGGCCGTATTTGACTCCTTCGTTATTGTTTTCATTGATGATATATTGATCTACTCACGGAGCTTGGGTGAGCACGAGCAGCATTTGAGGGGAGTGCTTCAGTCCTTGCAAGAATAGAAGCTTTATGCTAAGTTCTCCAAGTGTGAGTTCTGGTTGGAGTCTGTGGCATTTCCGGGGCATATGGTGTCCGGTGAGGGTATCAAGGTTGATCCGCGGAAGATTGAGGCAGTGCCGAGTTGGCCACGTCCTACGTCAGCTTCAGAGATCAGGAGATTTCAGGGTTTAGCAGGTTATTACCGTCGATTTGTGGAGGGATTATCTTCTATTTCCGCTCCACTGACTAGATTGACTCATAGAATGCTCCATTTCAGTGGTCCGACGATTGTGAGGCGAGCTTTCAGAAGCTCATATCAGCATTGACCTCAGCACTGATGTTATCATTGCCTTCTGATTCTGGAGTGTATACAGTGTATTGCGACGCCTCGCACGTCGGATTGGGATGTGTGTTGATGCAGGATGGCAGGGTTATTGCTTATGCTTCACGACAGCTGAAGGTTCATGAAAGGAATTACCATGTGCACGATTTGGAGTTGGCGGCGATTGTTCATGCTTTGAAGATATGACGGCATTACTTGTATGGTGTATCTTGTGAGGTCTATACTGACCACCGCAACTTGCAGTACTTGCTTAAGTAGAGGGATCTTAATTTTGAGGCAGTGGAGGTGGCTTGAGTTATTGAAGGACTATGATCTCACTATTCTGTATCATCCGGGCAAGGCGAATGTAGTAGCGGATGCTTTGAGCAGGCGGGCAGCGAGTATGGGTAGTTTGGCCTACATCTCAGCTGAGGAGAGGCTTTTAGCCTTGGACATTCAGTCCTTGGCCAACCGTTTGGTGAGATTTGACCTTTCAGAGCCTCGTCGAGTTTTGGCTCATGTGGTTGCTCAGTCCTCACTATTGGGGGAGATTAAGGCTCGACAGTTTGATGATCCACGTCTAGCAGAGCTTCGGGATACGGTGGTCCAGGGCAGGGCCAAGGAGATTACTTTAGGCGAGGATGGTGTTCTGCGACTCCAGGGCTGATTGTGTGTTCCTAATGTTGATGGCCTGAGGGAGAGGATTCTAGCAAGGGCTCATAGTTCTCGGTATTCTATTCACCCAGGAGCTACGAAGATGTACCGTGATTTGAAGTAGCACTACTAGTGGAGGCGGATGAAGAAGGACATTGTTCAGTATGTGGCCAGGTGTCTTAATTGTCAGCAAGTTAAGTACGAGCATTAGCGGCCAGGAGGCTTGTTTCAGCAGATGCCCATCCCTTAGTGGAAATGGGAGCTTATCACCATGGACTTCGTGGTTGGGTTGCCTCGGACTCTGCGGAAGGTTGACGCGGTTTGGGTCATTGTGGATAGACTGACCTAATCGGCGCATTTCATTCCTGTGGCTACCACTTACACTACAGAGAGGCTGGCTCAGATTTACCTTCATGAGATAGTCCGGTTGCATGGTGTGCCGGTGTCTATCATTTTAGATCGAGGTCCTCAGTTCACTTCGCACTTCTGGAGAGCTTTGCACAGCGAGATGGGTACTCAGATAGACCTCAGTTCAGCATTTCACCCTTAGACTGATGGCCAGTCAGAGCGTACAGTTCAGATCTTGGAGGATATGCTCATGGCTTGTGTGATTGATTTCGGGGGTCGGTGGGACCAGTTCTTGCCTTTAGCGGAGTTTGCATACAATAATAGTTATCAGTCCAGCATCGAGATGGCTCCATTCGAGGCTTTATATGGTCGGCGATGCCGTTCTCCGATTGGGTGGTTTGAGCCTAGCGAGGCTAAGCTATATGGTACAGATCTGGTGAGCGATGCCTTGGAAAAGGTAAAGATTATCCAGGGGAGGCTCCGAACAGCAGAGTCTAGGTAGAAGAGCTACGCAGATCAGCAGGCACGTGACGTAGCATTCAGGGAGGGAGATAAGGTTATGTTTTATAGGTCCTTTCGAGGTGTTGAAGCGGGTTGGAGAGGTTGCTTATGAGTTTGCTTTACCTCCAGGCTTATCAGGAGTTCATCCAGTTTTTCATGTTTCCATGCTTCGGAGGTATCACGCCGAATTCTCACACGTGGTTGATTACAACACTATTCAGTTAGATGAGAAGTTGGGTTGCGAGGAGGAGCCAGTTGCCATTATTGATAGGCAGGACCGCCAGTTGAGGTCCAAGACAGTTTCTGCGGTTAAGGTTCAGTGGAGGGGCCAACCAGTTGAGGAGGCAATTTGGGAGTCCGAGCAGGACATGCGGAGCAGATATCCACAGCTATTCAACACTCCAGGTACGATTCTAGACCCGTTCGAGGATGAACATTTGTTTAAGAGGGGGAGAATGTAATGACCCAGCCGGTCGTTTTGCGTATTAGGACTCTGTTCCCTTAAATGAAACCTTCCTTAGCGGCTACTCGTGCTTTATGACTCGCGGGAGCGGGCGGTTCGGGATTTGGGAATGAATTGGATGGTTTAGGAACACTTGGTTCCTTAAAGGTTGGCCTATTTGTCCAATTTTGACTTCGGTCAATATTTTGAGCAAACAACCTCGGAATCGAGTTCTGATAGCTCCAGTAGCTCTGTATGATGATTTCGGACTTAGGCGTATGTTCGGCTCGGGTTTCTGATGACCGGGGAGCGTTTCGGCGCCCGAAATGGAAATCAAGATTTCCTTAAGTTTAGAATTTGGCCTGAAATGGGACTTCATGCTATCGGGGTCTGAATGGAATTTCGGGACCGACAATAGTTCCGCATAGTCATTTATGACTTGTCTGCAAAATTTGTGGTCATTCCGAGTAGTATAGACATGTTCGGCGCAATGAAGCGAATTCTAGAATTCGTAAGTTCTTAAGTTTGAATAATTTGGTTTTCGGATTGAATTTTGAGTTCCGTTGCTGCTTTTCATGCTCCGGAAGTTCGAGCGAGTCCGTATCGTGAATACAGACTTGCCGGTGCTTTTGGACAGGGTCTCGAGGGGCTCGGGGGTGTTTTAGACCCCCGGGAGCTAAGTTGGAAAAACCAGAAATTTCTCTATCTGCTTTCCTTCTCTGCGATCGCAGAGAAGGGTTTTGCTGGGCTGCTGATTGTTCTCTACGATCGCAGCCTTCCCCTTGCGATCGCATAGGTCCGGGCCCCAAAGAATCTCGATCGCCTCCCTTTTACGCGATCGCATTGAGTCACAGTTGGGCTGGGTGAAATTGTTCATCACGATCGCAGGACCTCTGCCGCGGTCACAGAAGTCAGACCAGATTGTCTTCGCGATCGCAGGACCTCTGATGCGATCGCAGAGGTCAGTCCAGTTGCCCTTCGCGATCGCTGGCCTAGTGTCGCGATCGCAATTAAGCATTTCCTGGGCAGTATTTAAATGCCCAATAGCGGGTTTTCTTCTTCATTTTCAATACCCAACCTCCATTAAAGCTCCTCAAAGCTAGGGAAAAGCTGTCCAAGGTCAAGTTCCTCAAGGTTAGTGTAATTTCCTCTCTAAATTCATGGATTAATTATGGAAATCCAACTAGGTTACCTATTAAAATATCAAATCATGGGAAAATTGGGTAGAAAATTCTAGGGCTTTGATAATTAGCGAATTATCCTTTTTTTTAGCCATGAATTCCTAAATAAATTATGTAATTGCGATCCTTAGGTTTCGGGTAATTCATTCCTTCGTGAATTTTCAAAATCCGAACACGTGGGCCTGGGGTCGAAATCTCAAAAACCTT
>ML270503.1:33421-57336 GCA_005239495.1 Nicotiana undulata | reverse complement strand
CGTGGGCCCGGGGTCGAAATCTCAAAAACCTTCAAGAATGCTATACTTTGGAAATTCTTGTTAATTTTTTCTCTTGGTATCTAAATTGATTCAATTGCACTATATTTGGCTAGTTGCGAGCCGTCGAGGGTAGTTCCGGAGTTTCGTGCGCATTCTTGATCCGGTCGTTGGTCGGAGGAGTGCTTTGTCGAGGTGAGTCTCCTTTCTAACCTTGTAAGAGGAAAATTGTTCCCATAGGTGTTCTATGTGTTATATGTTTGTATCCGGGAGCTGCGTGCATACCTTGTGACGAGAGTCCTACGTAGAAACTACTATCGTTATGTATGGGTAGTTTTAGGATCACAGCATGCCTTGTCGTCTACTTTGAAATGATTTATATGTTATAATTCTTACTTGGATGTAGCATTGTTTCCTTGAATATTTCATTGATTAAGTATTTGGAAAGATTTGATATGTGAAGTGAACCTAGTATTTTGTATACGTAGGCTGTCGCTTTGCACGTTACATTTCGCAAGTGACGTGTAATTCCTTCCACTCTTAGGGGAGCGGTCCATACGCCACGACAAATATATATATAGTGCACTCCTGGTTCGGGCCGGTCGATCCCCGGTAGTGCATAGTGACTTACTTGAGAATGCACTCTTGTTACGGGCCGGTCGATCCCCGACAGTGCATGGACGAAGTTACATTATGATATGATATGATTACACTGATGGACTCACTCTTGGTACGGGCCGATCGATCCCCGGTAGTGCGTAGTTGAGTTATTGGTAAGCATGCACTCTTGGTACGGGCCGATCGATCCCCGGTAGTGCATAGCTCTTTGGTATGATTACATTATCAGCATGCACTCTTGGTACGGGCTAGTCGATCCCCGACAGTGCATAGCTATTCTTCCCCATGATTCCAGCCAAATGTTTTACTCTTCGATGCGCACGGCTGCTCGGTATTGTTTCCCGACTTATGATTTGACGATTGTTTGAGAAAGACTAAAAGGGAAGTTGTTATTATTTGAGTAATTACTTGAGAACTCTGTGATATCTTCTTTTTATTTGTACCCTGCTACATGTCCACTGCTTTCCTTATATCCTGCTTTACTCTATTACTGCTGGACCTTAGTGAGTATCGAGTCGACCTCTCATCACTACTTCTTCGAGGTTAGATGGGATACTCACTGGGTACATATTTATATATATGTACTCATGTTGCACTTCCTTTTTCTTTCCTGTACTTGACTCTACAGGTCTGGAGGTTGGTACGTCTGGTTATCTGGTTGGTGATAGATATTGACAGAGTGATTATACTTCACGGTGAGCTGTCCTTCCTTGTGACTTCCTGGCAGCACCCTTGAGTTCCTTTGTTTATTCTCTGGGACTTATAGCGAGATTTGGGTAAGGTAAGTAATTGGGTGTTGCAGGATTGAGACGTATTGGTGATGTTCTTTCTGGTTCGGGTGGGATGGTATCGCCTGATTTACCCGTTGTTATGGAAATGCACTTTGAGTACTTGATGTCGAATTTTGCATGGTTATTGATTCTGAGAAAGATGCCTTGAAGTATTTCGTGTGAACCAGCGTTTGGATGGGATCACACATTGTAACGGAGTTATGTAGAGGTATGCTCCTTGGTGTCAGATTTGTGTGTTCCTATTTTACGGTGTGTGCTAGGCTTTTAGCATGATGCTGTGATAGTAATTGTTAATGGCAGGATAGTCCTCTCGTGTGAATCTTCTATTTTATGAATTCAGCTCTTGGGATGTTGTTATTGAGTGCACAAGTTATGGATCTGGATGCTATTGATATTGATCGGATGAATGGTTGTTGGTTTCTACGTGTTTCTTTCATCATCGGCAATATATGGGAGTGTTAGGGCGAGACATTGCTTGATAAGAGGATATGTACTGGATTTGGGTTGTTTTGAGCGGCCATTGTGATTAGGAATTATCACTATGAGTGCTTGAGTCATGCAGTGCATCATGGTATTTCATCTTGGGTTACGGATATGACTTGTTACAGTGTGCTCAGACTTATTCAGTTGTAGTTGCGGGATTTTGAGCTTGTAAATTGATTCAGAAGTGAAATGTAGTTCTAAGGTTTATGGGTCAAGATTGGATTTCTAAATTTCATACGTGTGGCGCTATCAGACCTATATGGGTCAGGGTGACGTGGAATCATCTCCGAATATGTGCATGGTAGGTTACCCGGCAATTTTGGTGGTTGTTTGGAACAACTCTGGGCATGTTCGAGGACGAACGTGTGTTTAAGTGGGGGAGACTGTAACGACCCGACCGGTCGTTCCGTAGAATCTGCATCTTTATTAATGTTATGACCTTTTCATGCATTGGTTATACTGTTTAGGACGAGTTGGAGTTGGTTGGCTCGGGTTCGGAATGGTTGTAGTAGGAATTGAGACACTTAGTCTCTAAAAATAGCTTTATGGTTGAAAAAGTCAACTGAGAGTTGACTTATTGGTAAATGACCTTGGAATGCGGATTTTATGGCTCGGATAGCTTCGTTAGGTGATTTGGGACTTAGGAGTGTGTCGGGAATATCTTTGTGATGTCCGGTGTAGAATTAGGCTTTAATTGGCAAAGTTAGTTTTTGGCAATTTTTGGTCGGCAGTGGAAAATAGGCTATCGGTGTTGGAATGGAATTCCGACACTTGGAACAGGTTCGTAATGTCATTTTGTATGTGTCTGCAAAATTTCAGGTCAATCAGAGTTGTTTTGGATAGTTTCGGCGTCGTTGGTGGAATTTAGGAATTTCAAAGTTCATAGGCTTGAATTTGATGTGATTTTGGTGTTGTGATGATTTTTTTTGGTGTTTCTAAGGCTCGACTATTTTCTAAAGACGTTATGGGACGTGTTGGTATATTTGTTGAGATTTTTGAGGGCCTCAGGTGGATTTCGAAAGGTTAACGGATCAATTTAGTCTAGAAGAAAAGCTGCTGCATTTTTTCACAGCAGCATGAACAGTAACTCGGATGAACAGTAACTCGGGTGAACAGTACTCGGGTGAACAGTAACTCGGGTGAGAAGTAACTCAGGTGAACAGTACTCGGATGAACACTACTCGGGTGAACAGTAAAACGCTTGAACAATATTTAAATAAAACCTTCGCGACCATTAAACCCTTTTACACCATTTTTGAACGGGAAAAGAGCTTTGAGACGATTTTGAAGAGAGGAAATCATTGTTCTTCATTGAGGTAAGGATTTTGGACCCTAAAACTCGATTTTTTTTAATTAAGGAACAAAATATTAGTGTTTAATTCATGAAAATCAGTATTAAAAGGTGGAGTTAGGGCTTGAGATTATGAGACCTTCTTGGGATGATTTAAGGGGTCAAACGAACTCCGATTTTCGAATTCTTAATATGTACGGACTCGTGAGATGATGAAGAACATTTTGGTATACAGTTTGTCAAGTTCCAGGATGTGGGCCCAGGGGTCGGGTTTCGGCTGAGTTCAGGTTTTGTGCTTAAAATCGATATTTTTCAATTGGAATTCATTCCTTTAGCATAATTTGATGATAAAAATCTAAACTTGGTAGATTTGGAGGACTCTGAAGTTGATTCGAGAGTCAAGCATGTTGCAGAGTAGATTTTCGGGCTAGTTCGAGGTAAGTAATGTCTTTAAATCCTGTCCTGAGGGTATGAATCCCCGGACTTTGCATCCTTTCATGGTTTTGGAGTGACGCACACACTGGATGACGAGTGTGGGGCGTGCACGAATTGGAAATTTGGAAAAAATATTCCTTTTAAGGCAACTATTGAGTTGTGAAACCGCTTTTAAAGCATATGGTTATGAGTGTTACTATGTTTTGTTATACTTGGGTTGTAAGCCACGTTTGGGGCCTAGTGCCGATCTGTTTTAACCCCTTGAGGGATATTTTACTGATATTCCTCACTTTGAAACTATGATTTTACACTCAGTCTTTCTTGTGAAATTGTTGACACTCCTATTTGATTATATTATTATTTCTTGAAATGAAATACTGTTTTGGGTCGAGAACCCTGTTTGTTTATGGCCCGAGTGGCATATTGAGAGTGTCTGACTGAGAGAGGCCGAGAGCCTACATTGTGAGGATGTTATGATATGAGAGAGGTCGAGTGCTTGGGAGTGATTGATGCCATGATTTGGCTTATTTATAGCGCTTGGGCTGAAGGAGCCCATCCGGAGTCTGTACACACCCGCAGTGAGCGCAGGTACCTACTGAGTGCGAGTGCCGAGTGCCAAGTGTCGAGTGATTGGGAGGCATGAATGATTGTGAGGTGCTGAGTGACTGTTACAGAGAGATGGTGAGGTGCTGAGGAAATATTTACGAGTGATGATTATGGCCCGAGGGGCAGATGTATGATGATATTTTATTGAGTTTTGACCATGATTAACTTCATTTTTCAAACTAATTTTTTGAGAGTTTTTTCGAGATATACTGGAAAATATACTTGTTTTAAAGAATATTACGGAAACCGGTTTGAACTTATATACATTTATTTGAACCGTGGTATTTTACTGTTTTGTTGATGTGTGTAATTGTGATGTGTGTTTCTTATTCTTCAGACTGTGATTTATTTTAATTACTACTGAGTTGGCGTACTCATCATTACTCCTTGTACCTCTGTGCACAGATCCAGGTACTAGTGCGGAGCAGTAGCCATATTCGCTCGTTATCAGCAGCATTTACGGGATTTCAAGGTAGTTGTCCAGCGTCCGCAGCTTCTTCATTTCCCTTCCAGTATTATCATTTGATTCCTAGACATTGTTTATGACATTAGCAGAGTTAGTTTTATTTCTTAGATGCTCGTGACCATGTTAACTCCAGTCCTGGAGGAATTGTTTAGACAGTGGATTATTTTATATTTGTTTAAAGACTTAGAAAATTTCTATACTTGTTATACTGGTATTTGATGATATTGAGAAATTATATTAAACAAATGTGTAGTTATGTGATGGTTGGCTAGCCTAGTTCCATGATAGGCGCCATCACGGCTTGTTACGATTTGGGGTCGTGACAATATATATATATATATTCTTTTTGTATTATCTTTGCTTTTCATTTTTTCTTCTTCTTTTTTTCAACGCTCTCAATAAATTTAGTTCGCCTGACTTATGATCTTTCAAAACAAACATGTTCCTTTAGGCCTTTCTATGGCTCCACTCAAAAGAAACTCCAACTCTCACCTTACTCTTTAGAGAGTTAAGTGCTTTCGGAGGTAAAGGTTCGAAAAGATTTAATTAAGAACAAAATGAGAATCGGCTTGTAATGTTGGTACCAAAGAAAACGCTTATACGCTCAAATGGGTTATTTAAGGATAATATTATTTTTGGTGACATACTAACTCAATGTACAATCATAGAAATGCTTGCACCATATCCTAGTCTCACAAAGCTCACTTATTTCACTTCGACTAACACCCAGGCTAAGTTCTAGACTAACACAGGACAACACAGAATGTAATCAAAACCTCACATCACTCAATGCACATGTCCCCAATCGGTACGGTTCCATTCCAACTCTTAAGTTTAGGCAAGTAATCACAAAGTCAATAATTATTAAACAATAAAGCACTACATGAACAATGAGTCAAGTAATTGAGAGAAAGCATCACCGACATGTTATTTAATCTTTCATGGCATTAATTTCCATTAAAAAAAATTAGAAAAGTAGTTTTCATGCTAAGGACAAATTATGCTAGCATCAAACAGGTCAAAAGTCACAAAAAACACTCAGTTTTCTTCTCTCGATTTCCTAAAAATAAAAGTACCCGTCTCAAGTTTTATCCCCTTGAAAAGAATCGATGCCAAAAGAAAAACCAAGGGGGATTATTCTCTACCTACAACTAACTAAAAATAAATATTTTGTATTTTTTGTTGGACCTTAATCCCTTAAGAATGTTGTCCATGAGATCCACCATCGAGAAATGTCCAAACTTTTTATGATGTTTTTGCATTTTTTTAGTATTATATTATTATTTTTTAAATTAAACTGCTAAAAGTAATTCTAATATACTACATTGCTAATTCTATTATCTAAGCAAATAAAGTTAAGAAGTTATAATTAAAAGACGCTATAATCAAAATATAAGAAGTTATATTACTACTAACATAGTACTACTACTTATTAAAGGAAGTTCCCTACCCCACACATAAAAAGCGCAATGTCCCCAATGCACATGCAAAAAGCATAAGCTGGAGGGTTGAAAGAAGGAACTCCCTAGGTAGTCAGACCAATTCGGGTCGTACTCTGAGCCCTTTTCATCGAACTCCTCATTTACAAATCCTCGAACCTGCCCCAATCCATGAGACCTCGAATCACCTACAGTGCCGTCTATAGCAGCGCTCGCAATGACCAATGGACCATCAACCTCCTCACCAGCCTCGACCCTACCAGGAGATGGTGGAGTAGTGTTCCGATCCTCATAAGAGTGGAGTAGGATACCTGGTGATAATCCCAACAACTGCTTGGTTGACCCCAATAATGGACAGTCCTGGTTCAACTTCTGCTTCTCTACCTTTGTCATCCCACCTTTTGAAAAAGTAGGCTCATCATATAATACAATGTGACATTGCATATTGTCATCCCGTTCTTTCCTGGTGGCAATGCTCAATGTGGGACCATTCTCCAGCGATATCGCCAAGATATCGAGCAACTCTGTTGGTGCAGGCACAATCTTATCAACCCCCTCATAAACTAGCACCCCCTCCGCAGTAAACACTTTGTCAACCTGTTCCCATTAAAGAACCACCTAGATTCATTCTGGAATTAGGTGCATGTCATCTCATCAAGCATCAACTAACCAATATTGACAGAAAATAGATAAAACAAATCATCGTTCTTGTGAAACCTGAAACATGCTCCCCCGGTATAATACGAGCGTGAAAAATGTTTTGCCACACCTTAGTTGTTCTGTTGATGTCAATCCGACTTATCTCCTTGTAGGTGTCATCTCATTATGAACGAAGAAACTTCGCCGTCGAGTCCACCCTATATGTTGTCTGACGGATGGCTGGTACTCTGGACTGGGCTTCTAAAAAATTCGCGGATCATGGTTTGAAGCCCCCAAAAAATCACATAGTTCTTCAGCTTGAAAATTGACCCACACATCTCTCACATAGGCTTCATTCATCTTAGAGTTCCAATTAGCATATAATTCTTTCACCATGCTTAGATTTACTGGCCCGGGATATTCTAAAAAACAATCCAGCTTCAACTCCTTTATCCAGGCTAGAATAGTAGGAAAATGCTGCTCCACTGCTATGGTGTTGATTCCCATCTCCTAGATATACTTCGTGCGGTACAAAGGATTGGTACCATATTTTAACATCCTCTCCATCTACTTGGAGGACTGGATGAGGAACCCGAGGCTACCTGGAACAAGGCTCATCCACTTGCTTGCCTCTCCCCGAATTGCTTGAAGCAACTTCACTTTGCTTGTGCTACTTTTTGGCTGGGGCAGTTGTAGAAGGCTTTGCATTTTCCTTGGTCTTGTTCGAACTTTCAAGAACCATTAGTACCGAAACCTATAAACAATGAATACCGCATTAGATAGAACTTCTAAGACCCTCTATAGACAAAAGGTAGGATTGGAACGACCTTACACTTAAGTTTCAAGCAAATGCTTCGGGTACTCAATACTTCCCTTACCAACCAATAATGTCTGCATGTAGTATGTAACATGATCGCATACAGTACAATGCATCTCTCAACACTTGGGGCTTTAAAACAATTCGATCATAGAATTTGTGTCCCCGAGTCACTACACAAGCAATTATTCTACACTAAGACGACATGAAAAACTTAAAAAAACAACGAATACAATATACTACAGTTGCAAGCAGATATGCAAACACATATGACCCTCGTGCACGACTTGCGCACGCGCACACACAACATTCATGAGGCATCGTGCAAGTCATGGAATTCATATTGATAAGTGCAAAACAACCTTGGTGTGTGCGGATTCACTCCCTAACACCCCACACATATGCATTAGCATCAACTAACAATGCTTGGCTACTCAGACTTCGCCGGCGATCAAGAACTATCGTTCAGGTATTTCATCGAACACTTGGTCCGCAACACTTTCATTCAAACTTTTCAAACCATTTGACAAGTGTCATACCCTCCCAAATTAAATAAGGTGGTGGGAATTTTAATTTTCCACCTTGATGTTTTATACGTCAATACCACACAAGAGGGGGGGGGGGTGATTTGTGTGGTGTCTAATTTTCGAGTGCTGTCATTATAGAAGGACCTGGTTCTTCTATGTGTTACAACTCGTACTGTTGCGGAATAATAAATGCAGAAAAGTAAAGAACACATATATTTTTACGTGGAAAACACCCAGCTCAAAAGGTGAAAAAACCACGACCTACTACTCAGTAGGATTTTCTTCAAACACTTCACTACAACTCTGAGCCAACAACATTTACAAAATAAACTCTTTTGTAAATCTAAGGATTAACTCTAACCCTTATAACAACCCGCCACAGGCTGTTGTGACTACGTCAAGTTATATCTAACTTGAATGATACAACTCAAGTACCTAGTACAATTTGCTTCTAAGAAAGCTGAAAAAGTACACGTTGTAATAACCTACTACAAATAAACTAGACTAAAAGACAACAGATGTAACTGGTTCTTCTAGCTGGTTCAAGTAGCTCCAGAGTTGCACTCTCCAATTTGGCTCGAACTACTTGCAAAATTTCTTCATGAATTTTGCTCTCAATTCTTGATAAATTTCTGCTTTTGTGCGTCTGTATACAATAAGAACAATCTGCAATTTATTGGAGTTAGTAGATAAGGAATTAACTAGAATCCTAATGCAACACTTCCTTGGTGGAAGAGTTATAGTCAAACTCAACTCCTAAATCCTTCCTTATCTTAGATTATATTCTTATTGAATAAGGAGTCCTTCTCCAATTTCGTTTTTGCAATCTTTTCGATCAGAAGATATCTCAATTTCACCAGAATACGTTTATATCCTACATGTGCATCTCATGTGCCTTTGAATCTGCTCGTTTATGTCACCTGTGATGGACCTGGTTCATCTTGGAGTTCCTTTGTAAATCTTCAAAACTATTTCCTTTCTTGGGCCAACACACCTCGTATTCAATTATTAACACAATAAGTGCACACCAATTCTTACACAAAATTCTCAACCAAGTCATGGACTATCTTCAAGCAATGGGGGTTTGGTTGTGGGGGGGGGGGGGGGAATCCACAATGAATAAAGGTGTTGGGAGGTTTCACTAAGTGATAACCAAGAAAAAGAAAGGAAAAGAGAAGAGAAGACACACATGTGGAGCATGAGAAAGAGAGAGAGAGAGAGAGAGAGAGAGAGAGAGAAACGAGTGGGACGTTGGTTATCAAACCCTCAAAATGGGTTTTAAACATTCTGCCCAGGTATTATGCATCACGATTGCGGGACCAACTTCGCGATTGCGAAGAACAAATGATCAGTGCCCTCAAAATACTCTACGCGAACGCGAAGCCATAGTCATGAATGCGATGGTTACCAGACCTAACTCTTCACGAACGCGTGCATAACTACGTGATCGTGTAGGCCTAAAGCCTGATGCTCCAACTCAAATCACATCAAACAACATCGAAATCACAACTCACACTCCAATTGAAGACCAATTAAACTAATAAACTTCCAACTTCTAGAACCAATGCTGAATCATATCAAATCAACTCTGAATGACATCAAATATTTCACACTAGTCCCAAATGACATAACAGACTTGTTCCAACTCCCAGAACAAAAATCTGAATCTGATATCAATAAAGTCAACTCTCAGTCAAACCTTTCAAACTTTCAAACCTTCAACTTACCAACTTTCACCAAAAAGCCTTAAACTAGCCTACAGACCTCCAAATCAATATTCGAATGTACGCTTAATTCCATAATCACCATATGAGGCTATCAAAACTATCAATACTCCATTCTAGAATTATCCATAAAAGTCAAACTCCAGTCAACACTTTCAACTTAAGCTTCCAACCTTGGGACTAAGTGTCCCAATTCACTCCGAAACCTCACCGAAACCAATCCAACCACCCCAAAAAGTCACATAACAATAAATATACGTAGAAGGAGTGATAAATAGGGGAATGTGGCTAGAATACACAAAACAATTGACTAGACCATTACATTCCCCCCTTTTAAACAAACATTCGTCCTCAAATGGGTCTAGAATCATACATAGAGTCTCAAATAGGTGTGGATAACTACTCTGAATCTCCCACTCATCCTCTCAATTAGACTTCTCAACCGACTGACCTCTCCAACGAATTTTTATTGATGTTATATTCTTCGATCTCAATTTTCGAACTTGCCAGTCAAAAATGGCCACCAACTCCACATCATAAGTCAAATCTCCATCTATCTAAGACGTGTTGAAATCTAAAACATGTGACGAATCACCATAATACTTCGGGAGCATAGAAACATGAAACATTGGGTGAACACCCAATAGTCTAGGTGGAAATGCAAGTCTGTAGGCCACCTCTCAAATCCTCTAAAGCACCTCAAAAGGACCAATATACCGAGGGCTCAACTTGTCCTTCTTTTCGAACCTCTTGACACCCTTCATGGGCAAAACATTGAGTAACACCTTCTCGCCCACCATATATGAAACATCATAAACCTTTCTTTCAGCATAACTTTTCGTTTGGACTGTGCTGCACGATGATCCTGAATCAACTTGACTTTCTCCAAGGCATCCCGAACCAAATCAGTACCCAACAACCTAGCCTCTCCCGGCTTAAACCAACCAACTGGAGAACGACACAACCTCTAACATAGAGCCTTATAAGGAGCCATCAGAACACTCGATTGGTATATGTTGTTGTAGTCAAACTCTACAAATGGTAAGAGTTGATCCCATGAACCCCCAAAACCATAACACATGCGCCTGGCATATCCTCCAAGATATGAAATGTGTGTTCGGATTATTCGTCCATCTGGGGGTGGAATATGCTACTCAACTCAACTCGTTTACCTAACTCTCGCTGCATTTTTCTCCAAAACTACAATGTGAACCACGTTCCTCGATTGGAGATAATGGAAACCAGTACACAACGGAGACGAACAATCTCACGGATATAGATCTGAGCCAACTGCTCTGGAGAATAGGTAGTCACAACCGGAATGAAGTGTGCAGACATGGTAAGTCTATCCATAATAACCCACACTGTGTCAAATTTCTTCAAAGTCTATGGGAGCCCAACAATGAAACCCATGGCAATACGCTCCCACTTCCACTCGGGAATCTCAAGTGTCTGAAGCATACCGCGCGACCTCTGATACTCATACTTCACCTGTTGAAAGTTCAAGCCCCAAGCCACATACTCTACTATATCTTTCTTTATTCTTCTCCACCAATAGTGTTGCCTCAAATACTGATTCATTTTCGCGGCACCCGGATGAATGGAATACCGCGAACTCTGGGCCTCCTCAAGAATCAACTCACGCAACCGATCTACATTGGGCACACAAATCCGACCCTGCATCCTTAACACCCCATAATCTCCAATAGAAACCTCCTTGGCATCACCGTGTTGCAGTGTTTCCTTAAGAACAAGCAAATGGGGGTCGTTATACTGACACGCTCTAATGCGCTCATACAAGATAGACCGAGAATCCACACAAGCAAGAACCTGGCTAGGCTCCGAAACATCTAACCTCATGAGCTGATTGGCCAAAGCTGGAACATCTGATGCTACCGGTCACTCACTAACTGGAATATATGCAATGGCTACCCATACTCACAACCTTTCTACTCAAGGAATCGGCCACAATATTGGCCTTCCTGGGATGATACAAAAAGGTGATATCATAGTCTTTTAACAACTCTAATCACCTCTACTGCCTCAAGTTTAGATCATTTTGCTTACACAAGTATTGCAGACACCGATGATCTATGAATACATCACAAGACACACCGTAGAGTTAGTTCTTCTCATGGGTGACAACGTAAATCGTGAATGGGGTAGTTCTTCTCATGGGGATTCAGCTGACGCGAAACAAAAGCAATCATCCTATCCTCTTGCATCAAGACACAACCGATTCCAATCCGCGAAGCATCACATTAAACTATATATGAACTCGATGGTGATGGCAAAACTAGAACTGGAGCTATGGTTAAGGCACTCTTCAGCTTTTGAAAACTCTTCTCACACTTATCAGACCACCTAAATGGGGCACCATCCTGGGTCAATCTAGTCAAAGGTGAAACAATGAACTAGAAATTGTCCAAAAAACGGCGATAATATCCAACCAAACCCAAGACACTCCAAATATCTGTAGCTGATGACGGTCTAGGCCAACTCTAAACTACCTCAATCTTCTTCGGATCTACCTTGATCCCCTCACTAGACACCATGTGCTCCAAGAATGCCACAGAATCAAGCCAAAACTCACACTTGGAGAATTTAGCATACAACTTCTTCTCCCTCAAAGTTTGGAGTACAACCCTTAGATGCTGCTCATGATCCTCTCGGCTGCGAGAGTACACCAATATGTCGTCAATGAACACGATGGAAAACAAATCAAGATATGGATGGAATACACTATTCTTCAAGTGCATGAAGGTTGTTGGGGCGTCGGTCCAAAAGACATTACAAGAAACTAGTAATGACCATAGCGGGTCTTAACAATTGTCTTTAGAATATCTAAATCCCGATATTTAGCTGATGATACCCAGACCTCAAATCAATCTTAGAGAACACTCTAGCACCCTAAAGTTGATCAAATAAGTAATCAATGCGCTATAGTGGGTACTTGTTCTTAATTATAACTTTGTTAAACTGCCTGTAATCAATGCACATCCACATAGTACCATACTTCTTCTTCACAAATAGAATCGGTGCACCCAAGGCGACATACTAGGACTGATGAAGCCCTTATCAAGCAAATCTTGAAGTTGTTACTTTAACTCTTTCAACTCTGCTGGTGCCATATATATGGAGGAATAGATATAGGATTATTGCCCGACACTAGATCAATACTAAAATCAATGTCCTTGTCAAGTGGCATGCTCAACAACTCTGCAGGAAACACATTCGGGAAGTCTCTCACTACCTGAACTGACTCAATGGTAAGAGTATCAGCACTAACATCCCTCACAAAAGGTGAATATGCAGACATCCATTCTCAACCATCCGTTGAGCCTTCAAATATAAAATCACTCTACTGGGAACATAGACCAGGGAACCTCTCCACTCAACCCTAGGAAACCCCGGCATCACCAATGTCACAGTCTTAGTGTAACAATAAAAAATAACATGACATGATGACAACCAATCCATGCCTAAAATCACGTCAAAATCAATCATGCTAAGTAGTAAAAGATCAATTCTCGTCTCTAATATCCCAATAGTCACAACACAAAATCGATATACACGGTCCACAACAATAAAATCACCCATCGACGTAGATACATGAACACATGTAACTAAGGAATCACGAGGCATATCCAAATAATGAGGAAAGAATATGATAAATATGAATAAGTGGAACCAGAATCAAATAATAATGCAGCATCCCTTTGACACACTAAACCGATACATGTGTCACTGCGTCTGAAGCAACTGCCTCTGGCCTGGCAGGAAAAGCATATCATCAAGACTGACCACCACCTGTTTGACCTCCCTCTCTAGGGCGACATCGACCCGTATGACCTCCACCCCAAGCTGGCTAAGCGTGTGGTGTAGAAACCGGGCTAGGGGTCATAAATTGGCCTCCCTACTGTAGTGAACCTCTATAATGATGGGGGAAATACATCCTAAAATGCCCTAACTCTCCATAATCGTAACAACCCCAAGGCGGAAATGACGGTGGGGCCTGCATCAGACCTCGGGAACTAGAATAGTCACTGGAAAAACCTGATACTGATGAACCCTGAACTGATGGGGCATGGTACGAGCTTTGAGCTGGAAGTGCACTGAAAGATGATTGACCCAGACGAGTATTGTATGAATAATGACTAGCTGATGCACCACTATAAATCAGACAAGTCATCTGAGCGAGCATGTTAGGATGACCTCTATCGTGATGTGACTAACCTCTAGATGAGGTACCACTGAAATTACCAAATCCGCGGAGCCTCTTTCCCTCCTCCTCCTCGTGCTCAAGCTTGCAAACCGACTCCAAGTGCTTAGAAATCTCGACCACCTGGTTGAACCTAGCATCCATCTCAGTCTCTCGGGACAAACTATAATGTTGGCCATAGTTGAGGCCATCAATGAACCTCCAAATCCTCTCTTTGTGTGGGAACCAACCATATAACATAATGGGCCAAATCTACGAATTACATCTCATTCTAAGTCACAGTCATATCTCGCTGGCACAACTTCCCAAAATTTCTACGCAGCTCCTTTCTGCAAGTTGTGGAACAAACTTCTCTAAGAAGAGAATTGGTAACTCATGCCATGTAAGTGGTGTTGTTCCAACTGTCCTAATAAACTCATAGGCCTTCCACCATGTGTAGGCTTCCCCACTCAGCTGAAAAGTAGTAAATGCAAATCTACTAGTCTCCAATATACTTGTTGTGTGAATATTCGGCTGACACATGTCTAGAAAGTCCCAAACATCCTCTGACTCCTCCCCGCTGAACTCTAGAGGCTTAAGACTCTGAACCGCTCCAATCTCTTTTTCTCCTCATCACTCATACGTGGGACAACCTCGACCCGAGCAGCAACAACTGACTGGGCTGGTAGTACCCCTGGTGTCTAGTGTCCCTAAGCTAGCTACTCAGAAGTACGGGCGGAAAGTGTTTGGGCACCTCTCCCTGCCTGTGAAGTGGCGAGTGTAGCTGGAACCGAAACCACCTTAGCCAGGTGATGACATCCAAATCCACTACTAAAAAGTAAATGGACACGGTCACATGTAATTTAATTTACCCAACTATGAGTCGGGGTCGAATCCCATAGAGAACAATATGTAGGCGATTAGGAATGTAAGAAAATTATCACTTGTTATGCAATTCCTAACACTTAGAATTTGATTGTGAAAATGATTATACCTAAATGATAAAATATAAACTAACCTAGAAAGCAAGTAAAATAATCAATAGCTACAAGTATGGATGCATCGGGAATTACACTCAAGTAATGATCCAATGTATTCACGATTTTACAAATATGAGCGAGTGTATGTTAATTAGCCATAGATAACAATTCTAAATTAGCTTCTTCCGAAGACTAACAAGAATTCCTAATTTATTTATCCCTAAAACAATTAAGAGATTAAGCACACCCGGATATGGCTACAAGTAGTTCAATCCTGTTCCTATGTAGAATCTATAAAATGAGGGTTAAACCCTCAAGTTCTTGTTAATTGATCTTTCTCAACCCCAAATAATCTTTCCCAAAATTAATTCGATTTTAGTGGGGGAGTCCTAGGGTCAGCTAATCGCTTTGGAAACGTTATAAAACAAGAATAATTATAACAATAACTCACTTCATAATAAATAAAAATCATTCAATACATAAGAACAACAAGTATTTAATCCACACTTTAAACATGAATATTCCCATAAATAAGATTCAAATGTTGGAAAAAATACTACACACTTAAATATTCAATACAAAGCAAGAAAATGAAGAAATGAACATAAATCTGCGAGATCACTTCTACGAACAATATTCCGCAAATGCAGAATCCCTAGAGACTTTTGCATTGCTTCAACCCTTTTTTGCTCAATTTCACTTCAATTGAATTAAAATCACTTCATGGCATCATTTACCTGAAAATATAACAATACACACCATAAATGACCTCATATTATCATTAAAGGACGCAAAATCTAAAGAAAAGAGACTAAAATGAGTGGTAAAATCACCACTCATCACGAGGCTCGTGCACACAATCAAAATCTTGGCGATGGCCTCTTGAAGGACAGGGATGACAATGGGTACTGTTGGTGCCTGAGCTGGTCCCACCAGCTCAACAACATCTGGTACTGATAGCATCCCAGGAAGTTCAAATCTATTCAAGGACAAGGATAAAGCTTTGGAATCTCAAAGAGGGCCATTAACAAGATCTCAAGCTAAAATGTTGCAAAACAAGGTCATTGTACTTCAGGAACGATCAAAGAAGTTGTTAGTTGGGAGGAAGACTGTCACGGCCCGAATTCTTACTCAGTCGTGATGGCGCCCAACACCGAAGTCAGGCAAGCCAACACTAGTTACTAACGAAATTACTTAAACAAATGAGATGTTCGAATACTTATCCAGTTTTAATTTAAGCAGTCCTTAAATGAAAGTGAGGAAACGAGGCAATGTAGTTTAAAGTAACTCAAAAATTGTTTGCCAGCATAAAACAAAGTAGTATAATACTAGTGAATCAACTACATGTGCCAAGACCTAGTGTCACAAGTCCACAGGCGACTAGTGGAATATACAAACAGACAAAATGAATGTACAACTGTCTGAAAGGGGGTAGACAGGAATATCCCAAAAATGATAGAAACTCCATAGTGCCGTTGCAGAACGCCAGGAAGAGCAGCNTGACGAGAGGTAGACGTGTTACTCACTAGGGTCGTCATCAATAATATGATTTAATGAATCTAAACAGTAATAATCATTTATGGAAAACAAGTAGACATGAAGCATTAGTTTATAAAGATAACAATCTCCCTGCAAGGGCCAAGTAACAATATTGAACAAAAAGAATCACAAGTTTCTTTCTCACAGAACAATTTAATTGGTAAGAATAATAATAAGACTCTCAATCAAGCACATAGCATATAATATGCCGAGACGTACGTCGGAAGCGACGCAGTAATTTAAATGTGCACTACCGGGGGTCGAGCGGCACGAACCATAGATGCATCTATTACCCCGCTCGCGAATCGATCATGCGACGCGGTTGACATAAATATAAGGCTACCCCGCTCACGAATTATACATGCGACACGGGTGCTCGTAGACATACACAGAATTATCAGGAAATTCAGGAATTTATCATGGATTATTCTTAAATTCAAGGATTTATGCACTTAACTTACACATAGCTTCCGAATTTCTCATGTCAATTTCGAGGATAATGAGCAACCAGGAACACAAGTAAAGATGCAGGTAAGGCACATGGAGGCATGCTTGTGAAATCCTAATTTCTACCCGATAGAACAAAGTAGTAGCTACGCACGGACTCTCGTCACTTTGCACGTACGTAGCCCCCGCAAATAAGGACAATTCAATCATTTACATTTTCCTATGGGGGAAATTCCCTCTTACAAGGTTGGAAAGGAGACTCACCTCGCGTAGGATCAAATTCCCGGCCAAGAACGTGCCTGAAACTCCAAACCTTACACCTGAGGACCCAAAACTAGTCAAATGATATATAAATACGTCAATGCATGCTCAAAGTGTTGAAATTCTCCTACTTATTTAGTAAATTCACCTTTCTTGAAGATATCCCAAAATACACCCCCCCTCCCCGGGCCCACATGCTCGGATTCCGGAAATTTTTGAAGATAACACTCACCCATAGCCTAAGGGTCATTAATATATAATTTTTATATGATTTCATGGTAGAAAAGTGGTGAAATTCTTTAAAGTTCAACAACCCTAGGTTTTCACTCTAACCCCTTTGATTTCCACTAATTAGATGTTAATCTACCTAAGTTTTGGTGTAATAATCTAACATTTAAATAGAATTTACTTACCTCTTATCAGCTAGGCCGAATACCCTCTTGAAAGCTCTCAAAATCGCCAATGGAGGAGAAGAAATGGTGAAAAATGGCCATATCCCGTATTAAATGAGATCACTGCCTCCAGTGATCTCGCACCTGCGGCTCGAGGACCGCACCTGCGGTCTCGCACATGCGAGCCAAAGGTCGCACCTGCAGAAGTGGCCTAGGAGGCCTGGGGCCGCACCTACGGAGGAAGTCCCGCACCAGCGGGTCCGCACCTGCGGACAAACCTCGCACCTGCGAGGTCGCGCCTGCGAGAGAAGGTCCGCACCTGCGGAATTGGACCAGCTCCCCTGGGTGTCGCACCTGCGGAGCCTTGACCGCAGGGGCGGTCTCGCACCTGCGATCTGGGCAACCGCACCTGCGGTCACACCAGATCTGGTGCACCAACAGCTGAAGTTGCAGGTGTTTGGCTCCGTTTGATGTCCGGGAGGCACCTGGGCCCACCCGAGCCCCTGGGCAATTATACCAACAAGTCCTAATTCATAATACGGACTCGCTCGAGCCTTCAGAACACCCAAAACAACGCTAAATCTCAAAACCCCTAGAATCAAACTTAGGAATTTCTAAGTTCTTGAATTCGGTTTCAATGCGCCGAACCGACCTATACCACTCGGAATGACACCAAAATTTGCAGGCAAGTCATGAATGACATAACGGAACTATTCCTGGTCTCGGAATTCCGTTCGGACCTCGAAAACACTAAATCACATTCCAAACCAAATTTCAAACTTAAGGAAACTCTATTTCGCTATTTGGCGCTACAACGCTCTCGGGTCGTCCAAAACCCATTCCGGACATACGTACAAGTCCGAAATCATCATACGAAGCTACTAGAATCGTCGAAGCTCGATTCTGAGGTCGTTCACTCAAAATGTTGACCGAAGTCAAACTTGGCCTTAAAAGCCAACCTTAAGGAACCAAGTGTTCCTATACTATTCTAAACACTTCCAAATCCCGAACCACCCATCCCCGCAAGTCACAAATCACGATAAGCCGCTACGGGAAGTATTATTTGGGGAATCGGGGTCCGAATATGCAAAACTACCGGTTGGGTCGTTACATTCTCCACCTCTTAAACAAACGTTCGTCCTCGAACGGGTCTAGAATCATACCTGAATTGCTGAATAAGTGTGGATATCTGCTCCGCATGTCTTCCTCGGACTCCCAAGTCGCCTCTTCGACCGGCTGGCCCCGCCATTGGACCTTTACAGCAGTAATTCTCTTAGATCTCAACTGGCGGTCATGTCTATCAATAATAGCAATTGGCTCTTCCTCGTAGCCCAACCTCTCATCCAACTGAATAGTACTGAAATCAACAACGTGAGAGAAGTCGGCATGGTATCTCCGGAGTATGGATACATGGAATACCGGATGGACTCCTGATAAGCTGGGAGGTAAGGCAAGCTTATAAGCAACCTCTCCAACTCGCCTCAATACCTCGAAAGGACCTATGAACCTCAGGCTCAGCTTGCCCTTCTTCCCGAATCTCATAATACCCTTCATCGGCGAAACCTTCAGCAAAACCTTATCTCCCTCCATGAATGACACATCACGTGCCCTCTGATCTACGTAGCTCTTCTGTCTGGACTGTGCTGTGCGGAGCCTCTCCTGAATTAACTTCACCTTCTCTAAAGCATCTCTCACCAGGTCTATACCATATAACTTAGCCTCACTAGGCTCAAACCACCCGATTGGGGAACGACATCGCCGACCATATAAAGCCTCAAATGGAGCCATCTCGATGTTGGACTGGTAACTATTATTGTAGGCAAACTCGGCCAAAGGCAAGAACTGGTCCCACTGGCCTCCAAAGTCAAGCACGCATGCCTTGAGCATGTCCTCCAATATCTGAACTGTACGCTCCGACTGACCATCAGTCTATGGATGAAATGTTGTGCTGAGATCTATCCGAGTACCCATCTCTCTGTGCAATGCTCTCCAGAAGTGCGAGGTAAACTGAGGACATCGATCTGATATGATGGACACCGGTACACCATGCAACCGGACTATCTCTCGAATGTAGATCTGAGCTAACCTCTCAGAAGTATAAGTAGTAGCCACATGGATGAAATGCGCTGATTTGGTCAATCTGTCCACAATAACTTAAACCGCGTCAACCTTCCGCAACGTCTGAGGCAACCCAACCACGAAGTCCATAGTAATGCGCTCCCACTTCCACTCAGGAATGGGCATCTGCTGAAGTAGGCCTCCTGGCCTCTGGTACTCATATTTAACCTGCTGGCAATTAAGACACCTAGCCACATACTCCACAATGTCCCTCTTCATCCGTCTTCACCAGAAATGCTGCTTCAAATCACGATACATCTTCATAGCACTAGGATGAACTGAATACCACGAACTGTGTGCCTCCTCAAGAATCCTCGGCCTCAGGCCATCAACATTTGGAACACACAAATGATCCTGAAGTCTCAGAACACCATCCTCGCGTGCTATTTCATCACAGGCTGTCGGAACATGCTTCTTAGCGCTACGTGGGAAGAGAATTTATCTATTCAGCCCCCTCGACTTCAATTACAAACTCTTACTTCTCGGTCTAACTTGGACTAATCCCGGAAAGAAATTCCTACTAACCAGACAGAAAGTAAGTTTCCACTCACTACCAAAGCGCTGTCGCACCTCTACTATTTTCGGCGTAACTATATTTAGTCTTTACGAGGGCACCCCTTAGCCAGATTCAATCCCAAGGGTCAAGCCAATAGTAACCTCCTTGTCACCACCCTGAACCACTGTCTCCCGTAGTTATACCAAACATGGGTCATCATACTGTCGAGCCTTAATCTCCCCCAATAATGAAGACTGAGCACCCACATAAGCTAGAACTCGACGAGGCTCTGAAAGATCTAATCTCATTAAGCGATTGGCCAAGGACTGAATGTCCAAGGCTAGTGGTCTTTCCTCTGCTGCAATATAGGCAAAGCTGCCCATATTGTCCGCCTTCCTACTCAAAGTATCTTCTACTACATTAGCCTTGCCCGGATGATAGAGAATGGTGATGTCATAATCCTTTAGTAACTCGAGCCACCTGCGTTGCCTCAAATTAAGATCCCTCTGCTTGAACAAGTGCTGCAGGCTGCGGTGGTCTATATAAACCTTACAAGACACCCCATATAAGTAATGCCTCCACATCTTAAGAGTATGAACAATCGCCGCGAACTCCAAATCGTGCACAGGGTAATTCTTCTCATGAACCTTCAGCTGGCGCGAAGCATAAGAAATAACTCTCCCTTCCTGCATCAGTACATACCCCAAGCCAACGCGTGAAGTATCGCAATACACCGTATACATCCCCGAACTGGAAGGCAATACCAGAACTGGTGCCAAAGTCAATGCAGTCTTGAGCTTCTGAAAGCTCGCTTTACAATCGTCAGACCATCAAAATGGAGCATTCTTCTGAGTTAATCTAGTCAATGGGGCTGCAATGGATGAAAAGCCCTCCACAAATCGCCGGTAGTAGCCTGCTAGACCCAAGAAACTCCTGATCTCTGTCACTGAAGTAGGACGTGGACAACTCTGAACTGCCTCAATCTTCTTAGGATCAACCTTGATACGCTCTCCAGATACCACATGCCCCAAGAATTCCACGGAGTCCAACCAAAACTCGCACTTGGAGAACTTAGCATATAGCTTCTGTTCTCGCAAGGTCTGGAGCACAACTCTCAAGTGCTGCTCGTGTTCTCCCATGCTACGTGAGTAAATAAAAATGTCATCAATGAAGACGATGATAAAGGAATCAATATACGGCCTGAACACCCTGTTCATCAAATCCATAAATGTTGTCGGGGCATTAGTCAAGCCGAAAGACATCACTAGGAACTCGTAATGGCCATATCTCGTACGAAAAGTAGTCTTCGGAACATCCGAAGCCTGAATCTTCAGCTGATGATACCCCGATCTCAAGTCAATTTTAGAAAATACCCTGGAACCCAGCAGCTGGTCAAACAAATCATCGATGCGCGGTAATGGATACTTGTTCTTAATAGTTACCTTTGTTCAACTGGCGGTAATCGATACACATCCGCATGGACCCATCTTTCTTCTTTACAGATAGAACTGGAGCGCCCCACGGCGACACACTCGGCCTGATAAACCCCCTTGCCAACAACTCCTCAAGGTGCTCCTTCAACTCTTTCAACTCCTTTGGAGCCATACGGTACGGGGGAATAGAAATAGGCTGAGTGCCTGGAGCTACATCAATACAAAAATCTATCTCGATCCGGAGGCATGCCCGAAAGGTCTGAAGGACAGACATCCGCAAACTCTTGAACAACTGGCACTACATCAATCGTTGGAAACTCGGTGGTGATGTCCCACACATAAGCCATATACGCCAATCAACCCTTCTCGACCATATGTCGAGCCTTCAGGAAGGAAATGACTCTACTGGCTGCACTAACTGAGGAACCTCTCCATTCTAGCCTAGGAAACTTGGGCATGGTAGAAGTAACCGTCTTGGCATGGAAATCCAAGATGGCATGATTAGGAGATAGCCAATCCATGCCTAGGATGATCTCAAAATCAACCATGTCGAGCAATAAAAGGTCTGCTCTAGTCTCGAATCCACAAAGGGTGATCACACAAGACCGATAGACCTGATCTACCACCACAGAATCGCCCAAAAGATTGGACACATATAAAGGAGAATCCAAGGACTCGTGAGGAACATCCAGAGAACAAGCAAATAAGACTGACACATGTGAATAAGTAGTTCCTGGATCAAATATCATTGATGCCTCCCTACCACATACTGAAATAGTACCTGTGATCACAGCCTCTGAGGCCACCGCATCTGCTTGGGCTGGTGTCACGCCCAAAAACCAAGGGACACGACCGGCACTCGACCGGGTAGCCCCAGTAAAGCGGACCTGGATTCCTTTTTCCATCCCACATATTATCCTGAGATTTTCAATGTACATTATTCAATTATAATTTAGACATATTCTTACAACTTGGAATTTAATTATAGATTTCTGTCATTACCCACATGTGGTACAATACTTACAAAATATACATAGCATATAGGTTTACTTTGCGTGGTCTACAACTTATACTTCCCAAAATACATATGTACATAACCCACATTTCCTGTCTACGGAGCCTCTAAGAGTATGAAGGAGTTATATAATACTTGCCGGTAACAAGGCTCCGGCTATACCTTACACAAACACCAAAATAAAATTCGGAAGAAGAGGTGGCATGAACCACACTGGGCCCCGAGAGGAGATGGGCTCACCAAAACAGCTGATAGGATGTATAGGAGGCACTACTGTCGGTGGGCTAGAGTACCTTCTATAGAACCACCTACAATCATCACAAGAATGTAGCGCCCCCGGCAAAAGGGACGTCAGTACATTTGAATTGTACTGGTATGTATGAACAAACTTTACTCTAAGTAAACTCAATAATGCACCGGCAAGAGACAGACAGAGAGTCACATAACCACTGCACAAGATATAGAAAGATACACAATGAAAGTTCCACAATTTTCACTTCATCACAATCACAATCGCAATTCCACCCTTGTCCCTTCTCAACATTTCACCCTTATTTCTTCTGTTGCGGAGCGCAACCCGATCCCACCATTCAATCAAAATCATTTATTATGTTTCTGTTTCGGCGTGCAACCCGATCCCACCGGACAATCACAATCATTTGTTGTGTTTCTGTTGCGGCGTGCAACCCGATCCCACCAGACAATCACATCACACCCTTATCACTTCTCACATATCACCCTTATCCCTCCTTTTGCGGCGCGCAACCCGATCCCACCAAACAATCATATCTCATATCAACAATGACAATTCATAATTCAATCACAGAAAATTTTAGCAATAGGAATACAACTTCTTTACAACTCACAATACGTATAAAGAGAAAATCGTGCCACAACAAACCTTACCAAACAGTGAATCATATACGATATTGCCACAGCCTTTTTATTCAATTACATCACACCACAACTCCTTTTCATTACTTGTTACACAGCCTTTAGCATATACATTCATACTCTTGGATTCATTATCCTACTAGCATCATTTCACATAGCATAGTAGTGTGGTGATCAACTAAAGACAGACAAGGAATACACTTCACGCTTCAACACAATTCGAACAACCAGTTGCAAACATTCATACCAATAAACGTACCGTATGCTCGGACACCACAAAGCGATTTTACAAAGATTAAAGTTAGC
>ML270503.1:0-33066 GCA_005239495.1 Nicotiana undulata | reverse complement strand
CTAGCACCGTCAATCTAGTTCACAATGCGACATATTTACCTTAGAATTAGGAGTCTCGAATTCATTTGAGCATTTTATCAAACACTATGTGATCCCTTAGATTGACTAAACCCTTTTTAGTGAAAGATTACTCTACTTGCTTCCCTTTACTAGGTCATGGAAGATTATTCACATGCACAAGGTCCCAACTTTTCATCCTCAAGAACCAACCTATGTGTGTTTTATTCTTAGTTAAATTCCTAGAATTTGAGAATAATAGGGTGTAGACTTACCTCTTATATGAAGAAGGTGACTACTACTCGATAAACTTCCAAGCGTGGGTAGAGATGGAGGACCAATTTGGGGAAGACGAGGACTTCTCTCTCTAGAACCCACTCTCACTTCTCTCTATTTTGTTTAGGAACCAGTTAAAATGAAAGGGGGCAGGGGTTAAATGAAACTGGGGTCGGATATAAAAATTTAGAAAACTAAAATACCGTGTCGAATATGCGGTCAAGAATGCGATTGCATTCCTGAAATGCGGTCCGCATATTGGACCGCAGAATGGCCCTCAGGTGGGCCAAAACTTGAAAAAAATCTGCCTAGGTATGCGACCACTATGCGGTCCGCATACACGTTATGCGATCGCATAGTGCGTCGCATAACACCCAATTTCTGGGAAATTTAATTCCTTAGCTCCCGGGGTACTTTTTGTTCAAATTAGGTCTGTTTTAGGAATTTCCACAGTAAAAGCAACTCGGGGACTCGTTCGGCCATTATTTTAAGTAAGAAATTTTACGGGTCTTCATAGCCGGGATAGCATAGAATCTGGCTGGAGTACTTGAAGACTAACCTTCGCTGAACTGAATAGGAGCTAGCTGAGATCCCCTTGACTGGCCTCCACCTCTGGGACGACCTCTACCAGCCTGTCCTCCACCTCTGGGTGACGGAGTGCTGGTGCTGAGTATGTAGGCTGATAACTCTGCCGAACAGCCTTGCCCTGAAGTCTGGGACAAGTCCTCCTCTGATGGCCTGAATCCCCACACTCATAGCATCTCACTGGAGGCATGGCCTGCTGCCCTGAAGAAGAACCCTGCATAGCTGAGGGACGGTGAGAAACCTCTGGCATCGCACTGAAGTAAGGACCGGGAGAACCCTGATGACCCGAATACCCCCGGAGGAACTCTAAATGGTCGGTGGGCAGTAAGAACTCTCTGGCATGGCACTGAAGTAAGGCCTCACTGGAACACCACGGGGAGGTAGTGGAGGAGCTAAGTATATGGAGGCCTGCTAGGCTGGCCTCTGCTCAACTGACCCCAGCCCCTGCCTGGGGCGCCTCTAAAGTCTCCCGAAAATCTAGCCCTCTTATCCTGCTGACCCTGCTCCCTGCCCCTCGATCGGTGACCCTCGATCCGGCGAGCTATCTCGACCACAAGCTGATAAGGAGTACCCATCTCCACCTCTCGGGCCATGTTGGCCCTAATACCCAAGTGCATCCCTGCTACAAATCTTCGCACTCTCTCAGCATCCGTAGGAAGAATCATGAGGGCATGACGGGACAACTCTAAATACCTGGCCTCGTAATCCGTCACTGTCATCTGCCCTTGCTCCAGCTGCTCAAACTGATACCGCAGTTCTTCCCTCTCAGAGGGTGAAATATACCTATCCAGGAACAGCTGAGTGAACTGCTCCCATGAGAAAGGAAGGGAACCTGCTGGCCTACCCAGGATGAATGACTGCCACCATCTGCGGGCCCCGCCCTCTAGCTGAAAAGTAGTGAAATCAACTCTGTGGGACTCCAAAATCCTCATGTTATGCAGTCTGTCCCTGCACCTATCAATAAAGTCCTGGGCATCCTCGCCTCTCTCACCTCCGAAGACAGGAGGGTGCAATTGAGTCCATCTATCAAGTAACTTCTGCGGATCGCCGTCCGCAGCTGGTCTAAGCTCAGGTGCTACTGCTGGCTGTGCTCCACCCGCGGGCAGAGTACCTGGAGTCTGATATACTACCGCTGCATGACCAGCGGCCTGGGTGGTAGGGGTCTGAACTCCTCCTCCCGCTTGAGATATAGCAGGATCCGCTAGAAATAAACCAGCTTGAGTCATAGTATCCATGAACC
This sequence comes from Nicotiana undulata, assembly GCA_005239495.1. Lineage (NCBI taxonomy): Eukaryota > Viridiplantae > Streptophyta > Magnoliopsida > Solanales > Solanaceae > Nicotiana > Nicotiana undulata. The sequence goes on along the minus strand of ML270503.1, from coordinate 30,968 downwards.
GCATCATACGGCCCATGACCTCCTGGAAACCCTGTGCTGTCGCGAAATCCATCGGAGCTGGATCTGCTGGGGCACCTCACCCCGGTCCTCAGGGATAGGGTCCTCTGGAGGTGATAATGGAGTAACTCTGGGACACCCTCGTCCCCTACCTCGGGCTGGTGCCGTCCCCCGGCCTCTGCCACGGCCTGGGACTACGGGGGTAGCGGCATCTCCCGGGCCTGGAATATCAGCTGCATGAGTCCTCACCATCTGTGAGAGAATAGAAGAGTGAGATATAGTAAGACCATCGACTGCACGATAGGATAAGAATAAAGAGAGGTTTTCCTAACACCCTCTAGCCTCCCAAAGATAAATACAGACGTCTTTGTATCGATCTGCAAGACTCTACTAGGTTTGCCTATAACTTGTGAGACCTACGTGAACCTAGGGCTCTGATACCATGTTGTCACGGCCCGAATTCTTACTCAGGTCATGATGGCGCCCAACACCAAAGTCAGGCAAGCCAACACTAGTTACTAACGAAATTACTTAAACAAATGAGATGTTCGAATACTTATCCAGTTTTAATTTAAGCAGTCCTTAAATGAAAGTGAGGAAACGAGGCAATGTAATTTAAAGTAACTCAAAAATCGTTTGTCAGCATAAAACAGAGTAGTATAATACAGTGAATCAACTACATGTGCCAAGACCTAGTGTTACAAGTCCACAGGCGACTAGTGGAATATACAAACAGACAAAATGAATGTACAACTGTCTGAAAAGGGGTAGACAGGAATATCCCAAAAATTATACAAACTCCACAGTGCCGCTGCAAAACGCCAGGAAGAGCAGCTCACCGCGTAGTCAAATCCCGGTAGTTCTCTCAGCGACAAACACCTGAATGGTGACCAGGTGCAACAACCTCAGAACATGTACATTTAAGTACAGAAGTATAGCATGAGTACATATAAAAAAATATGTACCCAGTGAGTATCCCGTCTAAACTCGAAGAAGTAGTGACGAGAGGTAGATGTGTTACTCACTAGGGTCTTCATCAATAATATGATTTAATGAATCTAAACAGTAATAAGCATTTATGGAAAACAAGTAGACATGAAGCATTAGTTTACAAAGATAACAATCTCCCTGCATGGGCCAAGTAACAATATTGAACAAAAAGAATCACAAGTTTCTTTCTCACAGAACAATTTAATTGGTAAGAATAATAATAAGACTCTTAATCAAGCACATAGCATATAATATGCCGAGGCGTACAGCCGAAGCGACGCAGAAATTTCAATGTGCACTACCGAGGGTCGAGCGACACGAGCCATAGATGCATCTATTACTCCGCTCGCGAATCGATCACGCGACGCGGTTGACATAAATATAAGGCTACCCCGCTCACGAATTATACATGCGACACGGGTGCTCGTAGACATACACAGAATTATCAGGAAATTCAGGAATTTATCATGGATTATTCTTAAATTCAAGGATTTATGCACTTAACTTACACATAGCTTCCGAATTTCTCATGTCAATTTCAAGGATAATGAGCAACCAGGAACACAAGTAAAGATGCAGGTAAGGAACATGGAGGCATGCTTGTGAAATCCTAATTTCTACCCGATAGAACAAAGTAGTAGCTACGCACGGACTCTCGTCACTTTGCGCGTACGTAGCCCTCGCAAATAAGGAAAATTCAATCATTTACGTTTACCTATGGGGGAAATTCCCTCTTACAAGGTTGGAAAGGAGACTCACCTCACGTAGGATCAACTTCCCGGCCAAGAACGCGCCCAAAACTCCAAACCTTACACCCGAGGACCCGAAACTAGTCAAATGATATATAAATACGTCAATGCATGCTCAAAGTGTGGAATTATCCTACTTATTTAGTAAATTCACCATTCTTGAAGAAATCCCAAAATACAACCCCCCCCCCCCCAGGCCCACATGCTCGGATTTCGGAAATTTTCGAAGATAACACTCACCCATAGCCTAAGGGTCATTAATATATAATTTTTATATGATTTCATGGTAGAAAAATGGTGAAATTCCTTAAAGTTCATCAACCCTAGGTTTTCACTCTAACCCCTTTGATTTCCACTAATTAGATGTTAATCTACCTAAGTTGTGGTGTAATAATCTAACATTTAAATAGAATTTACTTACCTCTTAGCAGCTAGGCCGAATACCCTCTTGAAATCTCTCAAAATCGCCAATGGAGGAGAAGAAATAGTGAAAAATGGCCAAATCCCGTATTAAATGAGATCACTGCCTCCAGTGATCTCGCACCTGCGGCTCGAGGACCGCACCTGCAGTCTCAAACCTGCGAGCCAATGGTCGCACCTGCGGAAGTGGCCTAGGAGGCCTGGGGCCGCACCTGCAGAGGAAGTCCCGCACCAGCGGGTCCGCACCTGCGAGAGAAGGTCCGCACTTGCGGAATTGGACCAGATCCTATGGGGGTCGCACCTGCGGAGCCTTGACCGCAGGGGCGGTTTCGCACCTGCGACCTGAGCAACCGCATCTGCGGTCACACCAGAGCTAGTGCACCAGCAGCTGAAGCTGCTGGTTTTTGGCTCCGTTTGATGTCCGGGAGGCATCTAGGCCCACCCGAGTCCCCGTGCAATTATACAAACAAGTCCTAATTCATAATACGGACTCGCTCAAGCCTTCGGAACACCCAAAACAACGCTAAATCTCAAAATCACCCCTCAAAACCCCTAGAATAAAACTTAAGAATTTCTAAGTTCTTGAATTCGGTTTCAATGCGCCGAACCGACCTATACCACTCGGAATGACACCAAAATTTGCAGGAAAGTCATGAATGACATAACAAGAACTATTCCCGGTCTCGGAATTCCGTTCGGACCTCGATAACACAAAATCACATTCCAAACCAAATTTCAAACTTAAGGAAACTCTATTTTGCTATTTGGTGCTGAAACACTCTCGGGTCGTCCCAAAACCCATTCCGGACATATGTACAAGTTCGAAAGCATCATACAAAGCTACTAGAATCGTCGAAGCTCGATTCCGAGGTCGTTCACTCAAAATGTTGACCGAAGTCAAATTTGGCCTTAAAAGCCAACCTTAAGGAACCAAGTGTTCCTATACTATTCTAAACACTTCCAAATCCCGAACCACCCGTCCCTGCAAGTAACAAATCACGATAAGCCGCTACGGGAAGTATTATTTGGGGAATCGGGGTCCTAATACGCAAAACGATCGGTCGGGTCGTTACAAAGACGTTAAGAATAAGGGATATGAGTTATCAAAGTGTTATAATTATTTTATGACCCAAGTTCATGTCCAAGAATATGTGGATTAGATCCCAAGAAACATCCTCTGAAGAAGGTCCAAGTTGGGCTACTGTTGGACCAATTTGGCATCTAAAATGTGTCCAAACTTGCAGCCCATGAAGTCCTACATAAAGCCACGTTCTTATAGCATAAAAGAACTTACTTGATGTCCAAGAAGGGTACAATAGTCGTGCTAGATGTTGAGTGCAAGTTGGTGCCAAGTTGATTGCAAATTTCCTCAAGATTTCCAGGATTCTATCCAAGATTGGTTTGGGGCTTACTTCCATATATTATGGGACTATATTTGTTGCTTTCCTAGTTAGTTAAGGTTATATTTTCCTTTTAATAAGATTTTTTGGAATTACTTTCCAAGAATTACTTGGTTTTTGCTTCCTAGTATTTTCCTTTTCCTAAGGTAGTTTGACTTGTTGTCCACAGTAGTTTATGATTTTATTTTCTTGTTTTTTAGATACAATTTCGTGACCCCCTCTATATAAGTGGTGTCTTCTTTGTTTTTAGAGAAATATTAATATAGACAATATCAATAAAAATTGTGAGATTTTTCTTGCACTCTTGTGTGGGGTTACTCTTGGATTTATTCTTCAATCTTCAAGACTCAACTTAAGGTGGTAAGATTAAACCATTTTCCAAATCTTAGATCACTTCTATGTATTCAAGAAAGGTGATAAGTTTAAGCTTATTGTTGTTCTTGTTATTCTAAAGGGTCGGGTTTCACAATCTATTTCTTGTTTTTAAGTCTCTACCAAAGGTTTCTTCGTTAGCTAATTGTTGTTGTTAGGATTCAACTTCAAGAATAGACTTGTTAAATTCAAGAAACTCTTTCTTGAATTCAATCTATCTTTAATTTTCTATCTTTTTTGTTTCTTTATTTTCTTTTATCTTCCACATATTTCTTGATTTTCTTTAGTAGTTATCGGACCCCTATCTTAGTGTAATCAAGTGGTATGAGGGCATAGGCTAGTCAAGATTTCAATCTTGATAATGTTGGGAGGTTCTTGAGCAAAAAAAATAATGAAAATCAGCAGAAACAAAGTGTTAGCTCATTATTTTTAGAATTCAAGTACTATTTGGTTTTCAAGTAAATAAAGGAAACAAGAAGAGGGGATCCTTGTTCTTGAAGATTAAGAAAACTTCTTTCCTTATTCTTGTGGGTTTTGGGTTTCCTAAAATTCTTTCATTTTTTTCCTACTGCCAATTCCTATTCTTCCTAGGTTTGGTCATTCACTTTTTTTTTCTTTTTCTAACTCTAACTCCATATCACTAAGGGTTGTGACTAGTAAGGTTTATTAATAAATCTAGAGATTAATGACAAAGAGTTGCTTTGAGTGGAAAAAGGCAAGAGAGGTGAGAACATCAGAGGGAAAAGCCAAACTTGAGAGATATATATTGCTTTGTTCAACATGTCTCAAACATGTAGTTATAGTGAAAGGAGGCGAGTTATGACTCAACAACTTGATAAGGCGAACTTACAGTATACCAAATGGAAGGAAGACAATGGTAAAGTTATATTTCAAACAAGAGCTAAAGTGATAACTGCGATTTGTGCCCTTAGAATTGACAAGGAGTTTGGCTATAACTCTATTAGCACTTATATGGTTGAGAAATTGAATTTGCATTGTGTTGAGCATATTGAACCCTACATGTTGAGAGGAGTAAAGGTAGATAAAAGAGTGTTATTACTATTCTCTATTGGAAGGTATGAGGATGCGATCTAGTGTGATGAGATTCCCATAAATAATTATCATATCTTGTTGGGAAAGCCATGGTATGTCTACAAAAGAGCTTCATATAACATAGAAGAACAAAGATACTCTTTTGAAGTTAACGGGAAGAAACTCATTCTTGGACCTTTGACTCCCTCACAAATTTATGAAGATGAAAAGAGTGTTAAATACAATATGGAAAAATATGAGAGAGAAAAGAATGAGAGGAGTAAGGGAGTGTATGTTGACATCCCAAGAGAGGAAAAATGAGAGTTTGTGTTGAGTGAAGAGAGTGAGATGTCGAGTAAGGTAAAGAGTGATCTTGTAAAAAAAGAAAAGAGAGAAGGCAATGAGATTTAATGTCTATGAGGTTGAGAGAGAAAAACAAGAGGGTTTGAGTGAACAAAAAGAAAATAAACTTTAGAGAGAGAAAAGAGGCTAAGGGTAAGGAACAAATTAGTCTTGAGATAAAAGCCAAAGAGAGTGTAAGTAAGAAAAAATATTCTTTACTTCCTAACCCATTAACTCTTTCGTGTTTTAGTTCTTGTGATTTTTTGCAGCCATATGTGGAAAGACCTTTTGAAAGGAGAGGTGAGGCACAATATATGGTAGCAAAGAATACAATTGGATTCCCATATGAATTTTGCGAAATCAATTCTTGTTGGATGGTGGAAGATAAAAGCTTGGTTAATTTCTTTGTTGTTGAACCTTTTGACTATTTTGATTCTTATTTACAGGTTTACAACATTGAGTTCCCTAAAGGCATTGATAAGTTAGAGCCATTGCATAAAAGAATAAAAGGCGATATTGTACCATTAATAAATAAGTCCAAGTATGGTATGTATAATTGATTTATTCACATTCTTGCCCTTTCTAGAACACCTAAGGTATTTTTGGAGGTAATGAACTATCTCTTATTTCTTATGTTGATGACTTTAGAATTTTTGTGGATGATGATATTTTGATGCATATCAAGTCATTAACTGTAAAACCTAAGTTCAAGTGCAAGAGTAATTTGCTTTATTTTTAAATTGAGTATGACATAGATGATTATACATTCCAACTTGGTGGAAAGAGGCATGAAATTTATGAGAACAGGCTTGCTAATGTGTTAAATGTTCTTTCTTCTCTTATACAAGTGCCTAATGATCTTTCATGTGATAAATTTCTAGAATGTGAGTTTTGTTGTTTGATGAAAAGTTATTTCTCTAGTCATGTTGATTGTAAGCCTGTATAAGTACTTTATAGTAAAGAGGATATGTATGATTATTGTGACACTAGTGGTCAAATACTCTTTCATGAACCTATCTATAACTCTTTCTTTGTCAGTTTGAGCAATTATGTAGAATCCATTGATGTTGCAAATATTATTGGGGAAAGTATAATCATGAGCTTGAATGCATTGAAATTTTTATTCTGGAATTTATGGGTTCTTCTGACCTTTTTTGTAACGACCCGATCGTTCTTTTCGCGTATTCGAACCCTGTTCCCCTAAATAAGACTTTTCATAGCGTCTTATCATGATTTGTGACTTGCGGGGATGGGTGGTTCGGGATTCAGAAGCGTTTAGAGCAGTATAGGAACACTTAGTTCCTTAAGGTTGGCTTTTTTGGCCAAGTTTGACTTCGGTCAACGTTTTGAGTAAACTACCTCGGAATCGAGTTTCGATGATTCTAGTAGCTTCGTATGATGATTTCGGACTTGTGCGTATTTCCGGAATGGGTTTTGGATGACCCGGGGGCGTTTCGATGCCAAATAGCAAAATAGAGTTTCCTTAAGTTCATAATTTGGTTTAGAACATGTTTTTATGTTATCGTGGTCTGAATGGAATTCCGAGATCGGGAATAGTTCCTTTATGTCATTTATGACTTGCTTGCAAAATTTGGTGTCATTCCGAGTAGTATAGGTCAGTTCGGCGCATTGAAACCGCATTCAAGAACTTAGAAATTCTTAATTTTTATTCTAGGGGTTTTGAGGGGTGATTTTGAGTTTTAGCGTTGTTTTGGGTGTTCCGAAGTCTCGAGCGAGTTCGTAATATGACTTAGGACTTGTTGGTATAATTGCACGGGAGCTCAGGTGGGCCCAGGTGCCTCCCGGACACCAAACGGAGCCAAAACCCAGCAGCTTCAGTTGCTGGTGCACCAGATCTGGTGTGACCGCAGGTGCGGTTGCCCAGGTTGCAGGTGCGAGACCGCCCCTGCGGTCAAGGCTCCGCAGGTGCGACCCCCCCTGGGGAGCTGGTCCAAACCGCAGGTGTGGACCTGCTGGTGCGGGACTTCCTCCGCAGGTAAGGCCCCAGGCCTCCTAGGCCACTTCCGCAAGTGCGACCTTTGGCTCGCGGGTGCGAGACTGCAGGTGCGGTCCTTGAGCCGCAGGTGCGAGACCGCATGTGCGAGATCACTGAAGGCAGTGATCTCATTTAATACGGGATTTGGCCATTTTTAACCATTTCTTCTCCTCCATTGGCGATTTTGAGGGCTTTCAAGAGGGTATTCGGCCTAGCTACTAAGAGCTAAGTAATTCCCATTTAAATGTTAGATTAATGCACCAAAACTTAGGTAGATTAACATCTAATTAGTGGAAATCAAAGGGGCTAGAGTGAAAACCTAGGGTTGATGAACTTTAGGGAATTTCACCACTTTTCTACCATGAAATCATACAAAAACTATATATTATTGATCCTTAGGCTATGGGTGAGTGTTATCTTCGAAAATTTCCGGAATCCGAGCATGTGGGCCCGGGGGTGTATTTTGGGATTTCTTCAAGAATAGTGAATTTACTAAATAAGTAGGAGAATTTCCATACTTTGAGCATGCATTGACATATTTATATATCATTTGATTAGTTTCGAGTCCTCGGGTGTAAAGTTTGGAGTTTCGGGCGCGTTCTTGACCCGGAAAGTAGATTCTACGCGAGGTGAGTCTCCTTTCCAACCTTATAAGAGAGAATTGTCCCCATAGGTAAATGTAAATTATTGAATTATCCTTATTTGCGGGGGCTACACACGCGCAAAGTGACTAGAGTCCGTGCGTAGCTACTACTATGTTATGTCGGGTAGAATTTAGGATTTCACAAGCATGCCTTTATGTGCCTTACCTGTACCTTTATATGTGTTTCTAGTTGCTTATTATCTTTGAAATTGATATAAGGATATTAGGGAGTTGTATGTAAGTTTAAGTGCTTAAATCTCTGATTTCAAGTATAAACCATGATAAATTCCTGAATTTCTTGATAATTCTGTGTATATCTACGAGCACCTGTGTTGCATGTATGATTCGTGAGCGGGGTAACCTTATATTTATGTCAACCGCGTCGCATGATCGATTCACGAGCGGGGTAATAGATGCATCTATGGTTCGTGTCGCTCGACCATTGGCAGTGCACATTTATTTTTGTGTCGCTTCGGCCGTACGCCTCGGCATTTTATATGCTATGTATTTGATTGAGAGTCTTATTGTTATTACCAAATAAACTGTTCTTTGTGGAAGGGGACTTGGGACTTCTATTGATACTATTATTTGACACTTGCGGGTAGATTGTAGTTCACACTTGGGGAAAGTGTAATCATGAGCTTGAATGCATTGAAATTTTTATTCTGGAATTTATGGGTTCTTCTGACCTTTCTGAGAATTTATGTGCTTCTTTGAATAACTTACATATAGAAGAATCCATAGGATGTATAACTGATACTTGGCTATATCACAAAAGTGTCTTGTTTGATACATGTGGTAGATATACTTGTTTTAAATGGATGCATGATCAATCTTTCGTAATTTCATTGTCATGCACATTTTTGGACTACCTTAAGAGAGGTTTTTATGGGACAAATCTAAGTAGGCATAAATTTTATTGGGATGATGATGTACATATGCTTTATAGAGGACTATATACACCTATTAGGCTTAATTGGGTTAAGTGGACAAATGGTCACTATCTTGTTTTATTCTTACCATTTTTGAGATTAGTGGATGCCATTTACTAATGCCTGTCTTCGTTTTCTTGCAAGGTCGAAATTCGAGGACGAATTTTCTTCAATAAGAGGGGAATGATAGCATCCCAGGAAGCTCAAATCTATTCAAGGATAAGGATGAAGTTTTAGAATCTCAAAGAGGGCAATTAACAAGATCTCAAGCTAAAAAGTTACAAAACAAGGTCATTGGACTTCAGGGGCGATCAAAGAAGTTGTTAGTTGGGAGGAAGAGCTTAAGGATAAAGGATATGGGTTATCTAGGTGTTATAATTATTTTATGGCCCAAATTCATGTCAGATAAGAGGTGGATTAGATCCCAAGAAACATCCTCGGAAGAAGGTCCAAATCAGGCCACTATTGGACCAATTTGGCACCTAAAATGTGACCAAACTTGCAGCCCATGAATTCCTACATAAATCCACGTTCTTATAGCATAAATATGACATACTTTATGTCCAATAAGGGTACAATAGTCTTGTTAGATGTGGAGTCCAAGTTGGTTCCAAGTTGATTGCAAAGGTAACGACCCGACCGGTCGTTTTGCTTTATCGGACCCCGTTCCCCTAAATGAAACATCCCATAGCGGCTTATTGTGATTTTATGACTTGCGGGGATGGGTGGTTCGGGATTTGGAAGTGTTTAGAGCAGTATAGGAACACTTAGTTCCTTAAGGTTGGCCTTTTTGGCCAAGTTTGACTTCGGTCAACATTTTGAGTAAACGGCCTCGAAATCGAGTTCTGATAGTTCCGCTAGATTCGTATGATGATTTTGAACTTGGGCGTATGTTCGTAATGGGTTTTGGATGACCTGGGGGAGTTTCGGCGCCCAAAATCGAAATAAGAATTTCCTTAAGTTTGAAATTTGGTTTGGAACGTGTTTTTGTGTTATCGAGGTCCAAACGGAATTCTGAGACCGGGAATAGTTTCGTTATGTCATTTATAACTTGCCTGCAAAATTTGGTGTCATTCCGAGTAGTATAGGTCGGTTCGGCGCATTGATATCGAATTCAAGAACTTGAAGTTCTTAAGTTTTTATTCTTGGGGTTTTGAGGTGTGATTTTGAGTTTTAGCATTATTTTGAGTGTTACGAAGGCTCGAGCGAGTCCGTATTATGATTTGGGACTAGTTGGTATATTTGGACAGGGGCTCGGGTGGGCCCAGGTGCCTCTCAGACACCAAACGAGGCCAAATATCAGCTGAAAAAGTTGTTATTGCACCTGTTCTAGTGAGACCGCAGGTGGGGTTGCCCAGTCGCAGGTGCGACCCCCAGCTGGCAACCCATTTCTCGCAGGTAAGGACAAAGTTCCGCAGGAGCGGAGCCGCAAGTGCGGTCTCCTCTCCGCAGGTATGGGCCCAGGCCCCCTCGTCCATTTTCGCAGGTGCGGTCCTTGAGCCACAGGTACGGAACCACTGTTAGGCAGTGTGTTTCTTTAAAACACGGGATTCTTCATTGTTTCCTCATTCTTTCCTCCATTAAAAGACTTTGAGAGCTTGGAAAAAGGACTCCACGACCCAACCACTGAGAGGTAAGTAAACTCTACCCCAAAGTCAGTTTAATTCATGAATTCTTAGTTAAATTAACCTTCTAATTAATCAAAATCAAGAATTGGGTAGTAACCTAGTGATTTCGAGAAAATTATGGAATTACCCGTCAATTAGCTATGAAATCAAGTAAAAATCATGTATTGACAATCCTTAGGTTATGGGTGAGTATTTCCTTCATGAATTTTCGGAATCCGAGCGTGCGGGCCCGGGGGTGAATTTTGGAATTTCTTCAAGAATGATGAATTTACTAATTAAATAGGAGAATTTCCATACTTTGAGCATAATTGATGTATTTGTATAACATTTGGCTAGTTTCTAGTCCTCGGGTGTAGAGTTCAGAGTTTCAGGCACGTTCTTGGTCCGGGAAGTAGATTCGGCACGAGGTGAGTCTCCTTTCTAACCTTGAATGGCATGAAGATATTAGGAAGTCATTTTATAAATTTCATTACTTAAGTTCTTGTTTTTAAGTATGATCTTTGTTAAATGCCTGAATTTCTAATAATTTTGTGTATGTATATGAGCACCCGCGTCACATGTATGATTCGTGAGCGGGGTAGCCTTATCATTATGTAAATCGCGTCACATGATCGATTTGCTAACGGGGTAATAGATGCATCTATGGTTCGAGCCGTTTGACCCTCGGCATTGCACATTTATTTTCGCGACGCTTCGGCCGTACGCTCCAGCATACTATGTATTGTGTATTTGACTGAGAGTCTTGTTGTTATTATATAAATTGCTTCATGTGAAAAGGGAAAGTAGTTCTTTATATGCTATTGTGATTCGACAGGTAAAAGTAAGTAAGTTGTAAATTTATATTTGATATTTCATGTCTCTGTGATTTTGGGAATGTTATCCCTGCTTAGTTTTATTTAGCCCTGTTATTTACTCATGGCCCTAGTAAGTATCATGTATACTTCTCGTCACTACTTATTCGAAATTAGACGGGATACTCACTGGGTACATATTTGTTTATATGTACTCATGCTACGCTTATGTACTTAATTGTATAGGTTCTGAGGCAGGTGCATCTAGTTATCAGACCGAAGCGCGATCTTGAGAGCATACTCTGCACCCGACTCTACGGTGAGCTGTTTTCCCCTTGGCGATCCTCAGCAGCACTTGGGAGTTGTCTTTTGCTATCTCTGTCCATTTCCTTCAGACAGTAGCACAGTTATTTTGTCTTATTTTGTATATTCCACTAGTCCGCCCGTAGACTTGCGACACTAGGTCCCGGCACACGTAGTACATATTATATTTTGGCACTGTATATATGTTATCTACGGTCTGTTTGGTTGTGTTGATTTAAATTGGCTAAGTTATACGTTTTCACCTTACAATGTTAAACCTTAAAAATTGGCAAAGTTTTGGAATAATCTATCAAATAAGGTAATCTCGTTAGTAACACAAGTGTTGGCTTGCCTGACCCTGGCGTTGGGCGCCATCACGACCTGCGTTCGGATTTGGGTCGTGACAACATGGTATCAAAGCTCTAGGTTCACGTAGGTCTCACGAGTCACAAGCAGGCCCAGTAGAGTCTTGTGTATCGGTACAGAGATGTCTGTACTTATCTTCAAGAGGCTATAGAGTGTTAGGAAACCTCTCTTTATTCATATTCTATCGTGCAGTCGATGGTGTAATAAAATGCATTCTTCTATACTCTCACAGATGGTGAGGACGTGCGCATCCGATGTTCCAGACCCATGAGGGGCCGCTAACCATGCCGTTAGAGGTCGTGGCAGAGGCCGAGGGAGGGCATCGGCCCGAGGTAGGGGACGAGGGCGTCCCAGAGCTGTTCCAGTTGCACCACCACCCGAGGATCCTATCATTGAGGAGCAAGATGAAGTGCCCCTAGCAGATCCTACTCTAGTGGACTTCATGACATCGCCAGGCTTCCAGGAGGTCATGGGCCGTATGATGAGATTTATGGACACTATGTCCCAGGCTGGTTTATTTCCAGCAGATCCGTTCACTTCTCAGGCGGGAGGGGGAGTCCATACCCCTACTGCTCGGTTGCAGGTCAGACAACAGCATTACATCATACCACGGGTACACTGCCCATGGGTGGGGTCCAGCAAGTAGCAGTAGCACCAGAGCTCAGACCAGCTGCGGACGACGATTCGCAGAAGTTATTGGATAGATTGACTCGATTTCACCCTCCAATCTTTGGGGGTGAGCAAGGCGAGGAAGCCCAGGATTTCATTGACAGGTGCAGGGACAGACTGCACAACATGAGGATACTAGAGTCCCAAGGAGTGGATTTCACTACTTTTCAGCTTGAGGGCGGGGCCCGCAGATGGTGGCAGTCCTACATCCTTGGTAGATGAGCAGGTTCCCCTCCTATCTCTTGGGTGCAGTTCACTCAGTTGTTCCTGGACAGTTATATTCCACCCTCCGAGAGGGAAGAGCTGCGGTATCAATTCGAGCAGCTGGAGCAGGGCCAGATGTCAGTGACAGGCTACGAGGCTAGGTTTTCTGAGTTGTCTCGTCATGACCTTATGATACTTCCTACGGACGCTGAGAGAGTTCGGAGATTTGTAGCTGGGCTGTACGCAGGTATTAGGGCCAACATGGCCCGAGAGGTAGAGATGGGGACACCCTATCAGCTTGTGGTCGAGATAGCTCATCGGATTGAGGGTTATCGATCGAGGGGTAGAGAGCAGGGTCAGCAGGACAAGAGAGTTAGATTTTCTGGAGGTTTCAGAGGTGCCCCAGCCAGGGGCAGGGGTCAGTTCAACAGAGGCCATCCTAGCAGGCCTCCATATTCAGCTCCTCCACCACCTCCCCGTGGTGCTCCACTGAGGCCTTATTTCAGCGCCATGCCGGAGAGTTCTTACCGCCCACCAGCCATTCGGGGTTACTCCGGCGGGTATTCCGGTCATCAGGGGTCTTTTAGTCCTTACTTCTAAGCCATGCCGGAGGGTTCTCATCGTCCTCCAGTTATCCAGGGTTCTTCTTCAGGGCAGCAGGCCATGCCACCAATGAGATGTTATGAGTGTGGGGATTCAGGCCATATGAAGAGGACTTGTCCCGGGCTTCGGGGCACGGCTGTTCAGCATAGTTATCAACCTACATACTCAGCACCGATGCCCCGTCTACCCCGAGGTGGAGGATAGACTAGTAGAGGCCGCCCCAGAGGTGGAGGCCAGACAGAAAGAGCTCTACCAGCTCATTTTCATTCCAGCGGAGGTCAGTCGTCCGGTACACCAACCAGGTTCTACGCTATTCCGACCCGAGCAGATGCAGTGTCCTTAGACGCCGTGATCATATGTACTATTTCAGTATGTGGTAGAGAGGAATCAGTGTTATTTGATCCATGATCCACTTATTCATATGTGTCATCCTTATTTGCTTGTTTCTTGGATGTTCCTCGTGAGTCCTTAGATTCTCCTATATATGTGTCCACTCTTGTGGGCGATTCTGTGGTGGTAGACCAGATCTATCGGTCTTGTGTGATCACCTTCTATGGGTTCGAGACCAGAGCGGACCTTCTATTGCTCGACATGGTCGATTTTGGAGTTATTCTAGGCATGGATTGGCTATCTCCTCATCATGTCGTGCTAGATTTCCATGCCAAGACAGTTACTTTAGTCATGCCCGAGTCGTCTAGGCTGGAGTAGAGGGGTTCCTCAGTTAGTGCAGCCAGCTGGGTTGTTTCATTCCTGAAGGATCGACACATGGTCGAGATGGGTTGTCTGGCCTATCTTGCTTATGTGCGGGACACCACCGTCGAGTCTCCGACGATTGATTCAGTACTAGTTGTTCGAGAGTTTACTGATGTATTTCCTTCAGACCTTCCGGGCATGCCTACGGATCATGATATTAATTTCCGTATCGATGTAGCTCCAGGCACTCAGCCTATTTCCATTCCCCTGTACCGTATGACTCCGAATGAGTTGAAGGACTTGAAGGAGCAGCTTGAGGAGTTGTTAGCTAAGGGGTTTATCAGACCGAGTGTGTCACCATGGGGTGCTCCAGTCTTATTTGTGCAGAAGAATGATGGGTCCATGCGGATGTGTATTGATTACCGCCAGTTGAACAAAGTCACCATTAAGAACAAGTATCCCTTGTCGCGCATCGACAATTTGTTTGACCAGTTGCAGGGTGCTAAGGTGTTTTCTAAGATTGATTTGAGATCGGGATATCACCAGCTGAAGACTCGGGCCTCGGATGTTCCAAAGACTATTTTTCGTACGAGATATGGCCATTATGAGTTCCTGGTGATGTCCTTTGGCTTGACTAATGCCTCAGTAGCATTAATAGACTTGATGAACAAGGTGTTCAGGCCATTTATTGATTCCTTCGTCATCGTCTTCATTGATGACATCTTGATTTACTCAGGTATCCTGGGGGAGCACGAGCAGCATTTGACAGTTGTGCTCCAGACTTTGCGAGAACAGAAGCTATATGCTAAGTTCTCCAAGTTTGAGTTTTGGTTGGATTCCGTGGCATTTTTGGGGCATGTGGTATCCGGAGAGGGTATCAAGGTTTATCCTTAGAAGATCGAGGCAGTCAAGAGTTGGTCGCGTCCTACTTCAGCTACAGAGATCAGGAGCTTATTGGGCCTAGCAGGTTATTACCGCCATTTTGTGGAGGGGTTTTCTTCTATTGAATCCCCATTGACTAGATTGACTTAGAAGAATGCCCCATTCTGATGGTCCGACGAGTGTGAGGCGAGCTTTCAGAATCTCAAGGTAGCAATGACTTCAGCACCAGTTCTAGTATTGCCTTCCGATTCAGGGATGTATATAATGTATTGCGATGCTTCACGCGTGGGTTTGGGGTGTGTGTTGATGTAGAAAGGGAGAGTTATTGCTTATGCTTCGCTCCAGCTGAAGGTTCATGAGAAAAATTACCCTGTGCACGATTTGGAGTTAGCGACGATTGTTCATGCTCTTAAGATTTGGAGGCACTACTTATATGGGGTATCCTGTGAGGTTTATATAGACCACCACAGCTTGCAGCACTTGTTCAAGCAGAGGGATCTTAATTTGAGGCAGCGTAGATGGCTTGAGTTGTTGAAGGATTATGATATCATAATTCTTTACCATCCGGGCAAGGAAAATGTGGTAGAAGATTCTTTGAGCACGAAGGCAGAGAGTATGGGTAGCTTGGCTTACATTACAGCAGAGGAGAGACCTCTAGCCTTGGACATTTAGTCCTTGGCTAATCGCCTGGTGAGATTAGACCTTTCAAAGCCTCGCCGAGTTTTAGCACATGTGGTTGCTCAGTCTTCGTTATTGGGGGAGATTAAGGCTCGGCAGCATGATGATCCGTGTTTGGCAGAGCTACGGGACACAGTGGTTCAGGGTAGGGCCAAGGAGGTTACCATTGGCGAGGATAGTGTTCTGGGACTTCAGGGTCGTTTATGTGTACCTAATGTCTGTGGCCTTAGAGGGAGGATTCTAGAGGAGGCACACAGTTCTCGGTATTCAGTTCATCCTAGTGCTACAAAGATGTATCGTGATTTGAAGCAGCATTACTGGTGGAGACGGATGAAGAGGGACATTATGGAGTATGTGGCTAGGTGTCTTAATTTCCAGCAGGTTAAGTGTGAGCACCAGAGGCCAGGAGGCCTACTTCAGCAGATGCCCATTCCTGAGTGGAAGTGGGAGCGCACTTCGTGGTTGGGTTTCCTCAAACTTTGCGAAAGGTTGACGCGGTTTGGGTAATTGTGGATAGATTGACCAAATCGGCGCATTTCATTCCAGTGGCTACTACTTATACTTCTAAGAGGTTGGGCCAGATCTACATTTGGGAGATAGTCCGATTGCACGGTGTACCGGTGTCCATTATATCAGATCGAGGTCCTAAGTTCACCTAGCATTTCTTGAGAGCATTGCATAGTGAGATGGGCACCCAGATACATCTCAGCACAACATTTCACCCTCAGACTGATGGTCAGTCGGAGCGTTCAGTTCAGATATTAGAGGACATGCTCAGGGCATGTGTGATTGACTTTGGAGGTCAGTGGGACCAGTTCTTGGCTTTGGCCGAGTTTTCTTACAATAATAGTTATCAATCTAGCATCGAGATGGCTCCATTTGAGGCCTTGTATGGTCGGTGATGTCGTTCTCCTATCGGGTGGTTTGAGCCTGGCGAGGCTAAGTTATATGGCACCGATCGGGTGAGGGATGCTTTGGAGAGGGTGAAGTTGATTCAGGAGAGGCTCCGCACAGCACAGTCCAGACCGAAGAGTTACGCAGATTAGAGGGTGCGTGATGTGTCATTTATGGAGGGAGACAAGGTTCTGTTGAAGGTCTCACTGATGAAGGGTATTATGAGATTCGGGAAGAATGGCAAGCTGAGCCCGCGGTTCATAGGTCCTTCGAGGTGCTGCGGCGAGGTGGGGAGGTTGCTTATGAGTTAGACTTACCTCCCAGCTTATCAGGAGTTCATCCGGTCTTTCATGTATCCACTCCGGAGGTACCACGCCGACTTTTCTCACATGGTCAATTTCAGCACTATTCAGTTGGATGAGAGGTTGGGCTACGAGGAGGAGCCAGTTTCTATTATTGATAGACAGGATCGCCAGTTGAGATCCAAGAGAGTTTCTGCTATAAAGGTCCAGTGGAGGGGCCAACCAATCGAGGAAGCGACTTGGGGGTCCGAGGAGGACATGCGGAGCAGATATCCGCACTTATTCAGTACTTTAGGTATGATTCTAAACCCGTTCGAGGACGAGCGTTTGTTTAAGAGGTGGAGAATGTAACGACCCGACCGGTCATTTTGCGTTATCAGACCCCAATCCCCTAAATGAAACATCCCATAGCGGCTTATTGTGATTTTATGACTTGAGGGGATGGGTGGTTGGGGATTTGGAAGTGTTTAGAGCAGTATAGGAACAATTAGTTCCTTAAGGTTGGCCTTTTTGGCCAAGTTTGACTTCGGTCAACATTTTGAGTAATCGACCTCGGAATCGAGTTTCGACAGCTCCGGTATCTTCGTATGATGATTTCGGACTTGGGCGTATGTTCAGAATGGGTTTTGGAT
Organism: Nicotiana undulata; assembly: GCA_005239495.1. Lineage (NCBI taxonomy): Eukaryota > Viridiplantae > Streptophyta > Magnoliopsida > Solanales > Solanaceae > Nicotiana > Nicotiana undulata. Next base: position 13,450 of record ML270503.1, on the reverse strand, counting down.
GACCAGCGGGCATTTCGGCGCCCAATATCGAAATAAGAATTTCCTTAAGTTTTAAATTTGGTTTGGAATGTGTTTTTGCATTATCGAGGTCCGAACGGAATTCCGAGACCGAGAATAGTTCCGTTATGTAATTTATGACTTACCTGCAAAATTTAGTGTCATTTCGAGTAGTATACTAGGGGTTTTGAGGTGTGATTTTGAGTTTTAGCGTTATTTTGAGTGTTCCTAAGGCTCGAGCGAGTCTGTATTATGATTTGGGACTTGTTGGTATATTTGTACGGGGGCTCGGGTGGGCCTAGGTGCCTCTCGGACACCGAACGAGGCCAAAAACCAGCTAAAAAAGTTGATGGTGCACCTGTTCTGGTGTGACCGCATGTGCGGGACCGCTCCTGCGGTCCCGGCCTCGCAGGTGCGACCCCCAGCGGGCAGCCCATTTCTCGTAGGTGCGGACAAAGTTCCGCAGGAACGGAGCCGCAGATGCGGTCTCCTCTCCGCAGGTGCGGGCCCAGGCCTCCTCGTCCATTTCTGCAGGTGCGAGCCTTTGCTCGCAGGTGCGGTCCTTGAGCCGGAGGTGCGGAACCACTGTTAGGCAGTGTGTTTCTTTAAAACACAGGATTCTTCATTGTTTCCTCATTCTTTCCTCCATTAAAAGACTTTGAGATCTTGGAAAAGGGACTCCACGACCCAACCACTGAGAGGTAAGTAAATTCTACCCCAAAGTCAGTTTAGAATTCATTAATTCTTAGTTAAATTAACCTTCTAAATTAGTTAAAATCAAGAATTGGGTAGTAACCTAGGGCTTTCGAGAAAATTAGGGAATTACCCGTCAATTAGCTATGAAATCAAGTAAAAATCATGTATTGACAATCCTTAGGTTATGGGTGAGTGTTCCCATTCGTGAATTTTCGGAATCCGAGCGTGCGGGCCCGGGGGTGAATTTTTGAATTTCTTCAAGAATGATGAATTTACTAATTAAATAGGAGAATTTCCATACTTTGAGCATAATTGATGTATTTGTATAACATTTTGCTAGTTTTGAGTCCTCGGGTGTAGAGTTCAGAGTTTCGGGCGCGTTCTTGGTCCGGGAAGTAGATTCGGCACGACGTGAGTCTCCTTTCTAACCTTGTAAGAGGGAATTGTCCCCATAGGTGATATATTTTAATGTCTGTGGGGGCTATGTACATACCAAGTGACGAGAGTCCATACGTAACGGCTATTATTGTTATGTCGGGTAGTTTTCGGACCCACAAGCATGCTTTTATGTGCCTTCATGTATCCCTAATGGAAATGTTGAGTTGCTTATTAATATTGAAATGGCATGAAGATATTAGGAAGTCATGTTATAAATTTCATTACTTAAGTTCTTGTTTTTAAGTATGATCTCTGTTAAATGCCTGAATTTCTAATAATTTTGTGTATGTATATGAGCACCCGCGTCACATGTATTATTCGTGAGCGGGGTAGCCTTATCATTATGTAAACCGCGTCGCATGATCGATTCGCGAGCGAGGTAATAGATGCATCTATGGTTCGAGCCATTCGACCCTCGGCACAGCACATTTATTTTTGCAACGTTTCGCCCGTACGCTCCGGCATACTATGTATTGTGTATTTGACTGAGAGTCTTGTTGTTATTATATAAACTGCTTCATGTGAAAAGGGAAAGTAGTTCTTTATATGCTATTGTGATTCGACAGGTAAAAGTAAGTAAGTTGTAAATTTGTATTTGATATTTTATGTCTCTGTGATTTCGGGATTGTTATCCCTGCTTAGTCTTATTTAGCCCTGTTATTTACTCATAGCCCTAGTAAGTATCACGTCTACTTCTCGTTACTACTTCTTCGAGATTAGACGGGATACTCGCTGGGTACATATTTGTTTATATATACTCATGCTACGCTTCTGTACTTAATTGTACAGGTTCTGAGGCAGGTGCATCTGGTTATCAGACCGAAGCGCGATCTTGAGAGCATACTCTGTACCCGACTCTACGGTGAGCTGCTTTCCCCTTGGCGATCCTTAGCAGCACTTGGGAGTTGTCTTTTGCTATTTCTATCCATTTCCTTCAGACAGTAGCACAATTATTTTATATTATTTTGTATATTCCACTAGTCCGCCCGTAGACTTGTGACACTAGGTCCTGGCACACGTAGTAGATATTATATTTTGGCACTATATATATGTTATCTACGGTCCTTTTGGTTGTGTTGATTTAAATTGGCTAAGTTATACGTTTTCACCTTACAATGTTAAACCTTAAAAAATTGATAAATTTCATAATAATCTATCAAATAATTTAATCTCGTTAGTAACACAAGTGTTGGCTTGCCTGACCCACAGCATTGGGTGCCATCACGACCTGCGTTCGGATTTGGGTCATGACAGCAAATTTCCTTCAAGATTTCCAAGATTTTCAAGATTCTATCCAAGATTGGTTTGGGGCTTACTTCCATATATTATGGGACTATATTTGTTGCTTTCCTAGTTAGTTAAGGTTATGTTTTCCTTTTACTAATATTTTTGGAATTACTTTCCAAGAATGACTTGGTTTTTCCTTCCTAGTATTTTCCTTTTCCTAAGGTAGTTTGACTTGTTGTCCATAGTAGTTTATGATTTTATTTTCTTGTTTTTTAGATACAATTTCGTGACCCCCTCTATATAAGTGGTGTCTTCTTTGTTTTTAGAGAAAGATTAATATAGACAATATCAATAAAAATTGTGAGATTTTTCTTGCACTCTTGTGTGTGGCTACTCATGGATTTATTCTTCAATCTTCAAGACTCAACTTAAGGTGGTAAGATTAAACCCTTTTTGAAATCTTAGATCACTTCTAGGTATTCAAGAAAGGTGATAAGTTTAAGCTTATTGTTGTTATTGTTATTCTAAAGGGTCGGGTTTCACAATCTATTTCTTGTTTTTAAGTTTATACCAAAGGCTTCTTCGTTAACTAATTGTTGTTGTTAGGATTCAACTTCAAGAATAGACTTCTTAAATTCAAGAAACTCTTTCTTGAATTCAATTTATCTTTAATTCTCTGTCTTTTTTGTTTCTTTATTTTCTTTTAGCTTCCACATATTTCTTGATTTTTTTAGTAGTTCTCGGACCCCTATCTTGTTGTTATCAAGTGGTATCACGGCATAGGCTAATCAAGATTTCAATCTTGATAATCTTGGGAGGTTCTTAAGCAAAAAAATGAAAATCAGCCAAAAAGAAGTGTTAGCTCATTATTTTTAGAAATCAAGTACTATTTGGTTTCCAAGTAAAGAAAGGAAACAAGAAGAGGGGATCCTTGTTCTTGAAGACTAAGAAAACTTCTTTCCTTATTCTTGTGGGTTTTGGGTTTCCTAAATTTCTTTCATTTTTTTCCTAATACCAATTCCTATTCTTCCGAGGTTTGGTCATTCATTTTTCTTTCTTTTTCTAACTCTAACTCCGTATCACTAAGAGTTCTGACTAGTAAGATTTATTAATAAATCTAAAGATTAACTACCAAGAGTTACTTTGAGTGGAAAAAGGCAAGAGAGGTGACAACATTAGAGGGAAAAGCCAAACTTGAGAGATATATATTGCTTTGTTCAAGATGTCTCAAACATGTAATTATAGTGAAAGGAGGCGAGTTGTGACTCAACAACTTGATAAGGCGAACTTACAGTATACCAAATGGTGGAAGACAATGGTAAAGTTATATTTCAAACAAGAGCTAAAGTGATGTCTGCTATTTGTGCCCTTAGAATTGACAAGGAATTTGGCTATAACTCTATTAGCACTTATATGGTTGAGAAATTGAACTTGCATTGTGTTGATCATATAGAACCCTACATGTTGAGAGGAGTAAAGGTAGATAAAAGAGTGTTATTTTACTATTCTCCATTGGAAGGTATGAGGATGCGATCTGGTGTGATGTGATTCCCATAAATAATTATCATATTGTTGGGAAAGCCATGGAATGTCTACAAAAGAGATTCTTATAACATAGAAAAACAAAGATACTCTTTTGAGGTTAACGGGAAGAAACTCATTCTTGGACCTTTGACTCCCTCACAAATTTGTGAAGATGAAAAGACTTTTAAATACAATATGAAAAAATATGAGAGAGAAAAGAATGAGAGGAGTAAGGGAGTGTATGTTGACATCCCAAGAGAGGAAAAATTAGAGGTTGTGTTGAGTGAAGAAAGTGGGATGTCGAGTAAGCTAAAGAGTGATCTTGTAAAAAACGAAAAGAGATAAGGCAATGAGATTAAAAATGACTATGAGGTAGAGAGAGAAAAACAAGAGGGTTTGAGTGAACAAAAAGAAAATAAACTTTATAGAGAGAAAAGAGGCTAAGGGTGAGGAAAAAATTAGTCTTGAGATAAAAGCCAAAGAGAGTGTAAGTAAGAAAAAATATTCTTTACTTCCTAACCCATTAACTCTTTCGTGTTTTAGTTCTTGTGATTTTTTGCAGCCATATGTGGAAAGACCTTTTGAAAGGGGAGGTGATGCACAAGAGATGGTAGCAAAGGATACGATCATATTCCCATATGAATTTTGCGAAATCAATTCTTGTTGGATGGAGATAAAAGCTTGGTTAATTTATTTGTTGTTGAACCTTTTGACTATTTTGATTCTTATTTACAGGTTTACAACATTGAGTTCCCTAAAGGCATTGATAAGTTAGAGCCATTGCATAAAAGAATAAAAGGCGATATTATTCCATTAATAAATAAGTCCAAGTATGGTATGTATAATTGGTTTATTCACATTCTTGCCCTTTCTAGAACACCTAAGGTATTTTTGGAGGTAATGAACTATCTCTTATTTTCTTATGTTGGTTACTTTATAAATTTTGTGGATGTTGATATTTTGTTGCATATCAAGTAATTAACTGTAATACCTAAGTTCAAGTCCAAGAGTAATTTGGTTTCTTTTGAAATTGAGTATGACATAGATGATTATGCATTCCAACTTGGTAGAAAGAGGCATTAAATTTATGAGAACGGGCTTGCTAATGTGTTAAATGTTCTTTCTTCTATTATACAAGTGCCTAATGGGTTTTCATGTGATAAATTGCTAGAATGTGAGTTTTGTTGTTTGATGAGAAGTTATTTCTCTAGTCGTGTTGATTGTGAGCCTGTAAAAGTACTTGCTTCTAGTAAAGAGGATATGTATGATTATTGTGACATTAATGGTCAAATACTCTTTCATGAACCTATAACTCTATCTGTGTCAGTTTGAGCAATTATGTAGAATCCATTGATGTTGCAAATATTATTGGGGAAAGTATAATCATGAGCTTGAATGCATTGAAATTTTTATTCTGGAATTTATGGGTTCTTCTGACCTTTCTGAGAATTTATGTGCTTCTTTGAATAACTTACATATAGAAGAATCCATAGGATGTATAACTGATACTTGGCTATATCACAAAAGTGTCTTGTTTGATACATGTGGTAGATATACTTGTTTTAAATGGATGCATGATCAATCTTTCGTAATTTCATTGTCATGCACATTTTTGGACTACCTTAAGAGACAGTTTTATGGGATAAATCTAAGTAGGCATAAATTTTATTTGGATGATGATGTACATATGCTTTATAAAGGAGTATTTACACCTATTAGGTTTAATTGGGTTAAGTGGACACATGGTCACTATCTTGTTTTATTCTTACCATTTTTTAAGATTAGTGGATGCCTTTTACTAATGCTTGTCTTTTCTTGCAAGGTCGAAATTTGAGGATGAATTTTCTTCAATAAGAGGGGAATGATAGCATCCCAGGAAGCTCAAATCTATTCAAGGATAAGGATGAAGTTTTATAAACTCAAAGTGGGACATTAACAAGATCTCAATCTAAAAAGTTACAAAACAAGGTCACTGGACTTCAGGGGCGATCAAAGAAGTTGTTAGTTGGGAGGAAGAGCTTAAGGATAAAGGATATGAGTTATCTATGTGTTTTAATTATTTTATGGCCCAAATTCATGTCAGAGAAGAGGTGGATTAGATCCCAAGAAACATCCTCTGAAAAAGGTCCAAATCAGGCCACTGTTGGACCAGTTTGGCACCTAAAATGTGTCCAAACTTGCAGTCCATAAAGTCCTACATAAAGCGTTCTTATAGAATAAATATGACTTACTTTATGTCCAAGAAGGGTACAATAGTCTTGCTAGATGTTGAGTGCAAGTTGATGCCAAGTTGATTGCAAATTTCCTTCAAGATTTCTGATGATAGGTGAATTTAACTATAATTATGCCCCTAATGAACCACACTTTGTGTTGTTTTAATGTAAATATTGATAACAAAATGCTCTGATTAGTGTCTTTTGTGCTTTGCAGGTTACATGTCACGAGGAGAGGACATTGGAGCAAATTGGAGTCAACTATGGAGATTTGAGGCCAATCACAGTGATATTCATGAAATGCACTGAATGTTAAGCGAGAAGAGAACTAAAGGCAGGCCACCGCGACCGCGGTGGAAGGATCTGAAGCCAGAAAAATTAGTCGACCGCGATCCTGCCGCGACCGCGGCGAATCACTGGATATTCAGGGACTAAAAGTGCAAACACGGGATTTTATTGCCCCAAACCCTATATAAGTAGTAGAAGTCCGCCCAAGAGAGGGGGAGACGAGTTTTTGAGCAGCAAATTAGAGAATACTTCTTTGTGAGAAGAGATTGGAACAATTAGACCTTCAAGTCTTCTTTTTTTTCATCTCTTACTTTGAGTAGTATGATTTCTATTGGTTTTTTGTCATATTTGAGCATGAGTGGCTAAACACCCATTGTTCTGGGGTTGTGATTAGCCATGAATATTGTGTTTCGACATTAATTTGACCTGTATTACAATTCGCTCAATATATGGTTGTTTCTTCAATTCTCTGTGTTTAATTGCTTAATTGTTTGGACACCAGTTAGGTTCTATATACTATCTATGCTATACTTGGGAAAGTCGTGTATACATTAGAGAAGAGTTGAAGAGAGCATGATCTTAACCCTCAAGGGGAGCGGATTTGTGGCTAAGGATAGGAATATACCTAGTCACCGTGCTTAATTAGATATCGTAATCTTAATGCATTCTGATAGATTAATTTCATAGGAATATAGACGTTAATCTATTGAGAATAGGCGAGTAGTGCTTCGGGAGAAGGCTATGAGAACATCTATCTATTAATTAGAAACCATGAGTGAATTATATGAAAGGGAGAATTAATTAGAATACAATACGAATGGTGAAACAATCACAACCCTGGAATATTTGTCTCTACTGAATACATATCAACATTTTCGTTACTTGATAATTAGTTAATTCCTAGAATTGTAGTTTAGCATAATTACACTATTGGATCTTATTTTGGCTTGCTTGAATAACAATTATAGTGAAGTAATGAGTAGTTTATACAAGTCTCTATGGGTTCGACAATCCGATTTATCATTATATTACTTGTACGACCACGTATACTTGCGTGTGTGTTTGGGAGCAACAAGTTTTTGGCGCCGTTGCCGGGGATTTGAAAATAGACTACTTTCTACTTTTTACTTTAATTGTTTATTACATCTAGTCTAACGTTACTTTATCGTTGTTTTAATCTCAGGAACTCTAATTGAATGCGAAGGGTCAGAAGCCAGGACAGACTTGACGGCTTTGACCCCGAACCTGAGAGGACATTCCACAGGAGGTTAAGGGAAGAAAGGGATACGAACAATATTCAGAACTTCGTTCAATTTCCTGTGAATATGGCAGAGGAACAACACATAGCGGTTCAGGAGGTAGCAATGCCAAGTATTGCTAATGTTACCTCCAGTATCGTGAAGACCAGAATCACTGGGCACTTTGAGCTAAAGCAGAGCATGATCCAGCTACTTCATGCAAATGGGCAGTTTATGGGTCTTCCACATGAGGATCCTCAGCAGCACATCTTGACTTCCTGGAGATTAGTGATACTTATATCACTAACAGGGTTACTCCAGATTATGTGAGGCTTACGCTTTTCCCATTCTCTCTGTTGGGTGAAGCGAAGTGATGGCTAAAAGCAGAACCGGCCAATTCCATTACATCTTGGAATGATTTGGTAAGGAAATTTCTGGCGTTCTTCCCTTCAGGCAAGACTGCTAAGATCAGGAGTGAGATAGTCTCCTTTAAGCAGAAAGCAGACGAGTCTTTGTATTTAGCATGGGAGAGATTTAAGGGGCTACTCAGAGACTGTCCTTGTCACAATCAGACAAACAAGGTGTTGGTCCACACGTTCATCGAGGGACTCCATCCCCAAACAAAAATTGTGGTAGATGCAGCAGTTGGAGGTCAGGTATTGGAGAAGAATTATGATTAAATATTTGCTTTGTTGAATAAATTCTCCAAGAGCAATCCAGACTGGCAAGGTGAGAAGGGAAGGAATGTGGTTCAAAAGTCACTAGGGGTTCTTGAATTAGACGTTGTCTCAGCATTGTCAGCTCAGATATCGACATTGACTAACCAAGTCATTCATATGACCCTGATCATTAATACGCAACAATCTCAACCATTCCAACAGGTCCAGCCAGTACAACAGGTCCAAGTCTTTTGTGATGTTTGTGGAGAGGGTCACCCGAGTGACTCATGCCCAGCCAATCCAGAGTCTGTCTGCTATGTGGGAAATCAAAATAGAGGGCAGACCAATCAATATGGGAACAATTATAATCCCAGCTGAAGGAACCACCCAAACTTCTCTTGGGGTGGAAATCAAGGCACTCAGAGTAATTACAAGCCTCCAGCACCTCATGCACCCCAGCAGCATTACAAGCCACCTCAGGCTGAGCAATCAGGTAGCCTAGAGGAAATTATGAAAAGAATGATGAACGACCAACTTGCTTTCAATCAGAAGATGATGGAAGCTAACCAAGCCCAGACGGTAGCAATGAGAAATTTGGAACGTCAAGTGGGTCAACTTGCTAGTTTCCAAAATACCCTACCAACAGGGGCCCTCTCAAGTGACACTGAAGCCAATCCTAACGCTTCTGTCAATGTTGTATCATTGAGGAATGGGAGGCAATTGGAAGAAGTGCAATCCGAGAAGAGAAAGCAGGTAACCTTTAATGAGGAACCAGCTATTATTAAGCCAACATCTGCCAATCCAAGGAAAAGCTAGCTGATGAGGCGGTGGCTGAGCAACCCCCACCAGTGGTTGCAAGGCCACCCCATCCGTTCCCTCAAAGGTTGCAAAAGGTGAAAGATAATGTCGCATACAAAAAGTTCCTTGACCTCTTGAAGAAGGTACAAATCAACATTCCACTGGTAGATATTCTGCAAGAGGTGCCTAAATATGCGAAATACATCAAGGACATTGTGGCCCACAAAAGAAGGCTGACTGAGTATGAGACCGTGGCACTCACTGAGGAGTGTAGCTCCAGAATTCAGAGCAAGCTGCCTCAGAAGTTAAAGGAACCGAGTAGTTTTACTATCCAAATCTCAATTGGTAAGCATGCAGTCGGGCGAGCCTTGTGTGATCTTGGGGCAAGCATTAATATGATGCCACTATCGGTGTTCAGGCATTTGGGGTTGGGTGAGCCACGCCCAACAACAGTGATTTTATAGTTGGCTGACCGCTCCCTTTCTCATCCCGAGGGAGTGATCGAAGATGTACTGGTACAAGTGGGATCTTTCATATTCCCAGCTGATTTCATTATCCTGGATTATGATCCTGATCAGGAAGTCCCATTTATTTTGGGGCGTCCCTTCTTAGCTACGGGCAGAGCTATCATCGATGTGTGTGAAGTAAAGATGACAATGCGGGTTGGTGATCTAGTGGAGGTGTTTAATGTCTATAAATCACTCAAATTACCAGTCCACTATGAAGAGTTATCCATGATTACTGTGGTGGAAAGCAAGGATGCATTAGTGGTTCCCTACATGTGTCCTATGGACCCTCTGGAGCAAGTTTTGGTGGGAGGTGAAGAAGATAGTGGAGATGAAAAAAGGGGAGAGATTGAGAATGCTCTTAAAATATCATGCAGTTACATCCACAAGCTAGGGAAATTCGAGGAGTTGAACAAGCCTGTCACTCTAACCCCTCCTAAGCCTTCTATTGAGGAAGCTCCAAAGCTGGAACTTAAACCTCTTCCAGCACATTTGCGCTATTCTTATTTGGGAAACTCTAAAACATTACCCGTGATCATCTTGTCTAGCCTGACCAAACCACAAGAAGAGAAATTGCTCAGAATACTTCGTGAGCATAAAAAGGCAATAGGGTGGACCATTGCAGATATCAAGGGAATACGTCCCTCGTTTTGTATGCACAAAATCTTTATGGAGGAGGGACACCGCCCGAGTGTTGAGCATCAGAGGAGGTTAAATCCCATCATGAAAGAAGTGGTGAAGAAAGAAGTCATAAAATTGCTGGATGCAGGTATCATTTTTCCTATTTCTGACAGTAATTGGGTGAGCCCGGTTCAATGTGTGCCCAAAAAGGGAGGGATGACTGTGATTGAGAATAAGAAGAATGAGCTGATTCCTACCCGCACTGTTACGGGATGGAGAGTTTGCATTGACTATCGAAGGCTCAACAAGGCAACCCACAAGGATCACTTCCATCTCCCCTTCATTGACCAAATGTTGGATAGATTAGCTAGACATGAGTATTATTATTTTCTTGATGGGTACTCAGGATATAATCAAATTGTCATATGCCCTGAGGATCATGAGAAAACGACGTTTACCTGTCCTTATGGCACCTTCGCCTTCAAGCAAATGTCGTTCGGTCTGTGTAATGCACCAGCCACCTTCCAGAGATACATGATGGCTATTTTCACTAATATGGTGGAAACATTCGTGGAGGTGTTCATGGATGACTTCTCGGTATTTGGGTCATCTTATGATAATTGTTTGACAAATCTGGGCATGGTGTTGTCCCATTGTGAAGAAACAAATCTGATCTTAAATTGGGAGAAGTGCCACTTTATGGTGCAGGAAGGAATTGTTTTGGGTCACAGAGTGTCAAGGAGTGGCATCGAAGTTGATAAGGCAAAGGTGGAGGCAGTTGAAAGACTACCTCCACCAATTTCTGTGAAGGGTGTCCGGAGTTTCTTGGGACACACACGATTTTACAGACACTTTATTAAAGATTTTTCTAAAATTGCTACTCCTTTGTGCTGGTTGCTAGAAAAAGATGTCAAGTTCAATTTTGATGAGGCCTTCCTGAAGGCATTTGAGGAGCTTAAGAAGAAATTGGTGTCTACCCCCATAATTGTTGCACCTGACTGGTTCGAACCATTTGAACTTATGTGTGATGCAAGTGACCATGCAGTGGGGGCAGTGCTCGGCCAGAGGAGAGACAAGGTGTTTTACTCCATTTACTATGCGAGTAAGACCCTTGATGCTGCACAGCAAAATTACACCACCACTGAAAAGGAGCTGCTAGTTGTGGTGTGGGCCTTTGAAAAATTTCGGGCATACTTGGTGGGAACAGAAGTCATAGTCCACACAGGTCATGCAGCAATCAGGTATCTATTTACAAAGAAGGAATCCAAAGCTAGATTGATGCACTGGGTGTTATTGTTGCAGGAATTTGATGTGGAGATACGAGACAGAAAGGGCACTGAAAAACCAAGTAGCGGACCATCTGTCAAGGCTGGAAAATCATGACCATGTGGAGGAGGGTGGAGAAATCAAAAAAGTGTTTCCTGATGCCATGTGGAGGAGGGTGGAGAAATCAAAGAAGTGTTTCCTGATGAGCAACCTTTTGCTATAACCCAAGACCTTCCTCCATGGTATGTTGACTTTGTGAATTATCTGGTGAGTGGGGTACTTCCCCCCGGAAATGGAATCTAAGACAAGGAAGAGGTTCTTACGTGATGTGAAGTCTTACTACTGGGATGAGCCATACTTGTACAAAGAATGTGGTGACCAGTTGATGAGGAGATGTATTCCTAACAAAGAGGTGGAACTCGTGATGTATGATTGTCATGCCTCACCCTATGGAGGCCATCATGGTGGCGATAGAACAACGGCGAAAGTGTTACAATCTGGGTTCTTTTGGCCAACTTTATTCAAGGACGCCCACGCGTTTGTTAAAAAGTGTGACCAGTGCCAGAGAACGGGAACGATCACGAGGAAGCACGATATGCCCTTGAAAAATATCCTGGAGGTAGAGATTTTTGATGTGTGGGGGATAGATTTTATGGGTCAATTCCCAACATCCAGAGGTAACAAATAAATTATACTTGCAGTTGACTACGTGTCGAAGTGGGTGGAGGAAATTGCATTGCCAACAAATGATTCCATGGTTGTAGCTGCGTTTGTGAAGAAGAACATATTCTCGAGATTTGGGACTCCACGTGCCTTGATTAGTGATGAAAGAACACATTTTTGCAATCAGTTTTTGAATAACCTTTTAGCTAAATATGGAGTCCGACATCGAGTTGTGATTGCATATCACCCTCAAACAAGTGGACAAGATGAGGTCTCCAACAGAGAAATAAAGCAAATTCCAATACGGTGAGTGTGAACAGGAAAGATTGGGCTGCAAAGCTAGATGATGCCTTATGGGCATATAGAACAGCTTACAAAATGCTAATTGGGGCATCACCGTACAAGTTGGTATATTGGAAGGCATGTCACTTGCCCGTTGAACTCGAACATAAAGCATATTGGGCCATCAAAAAGCTAAACATGAACCTTGAAGTCGTGGGTGAGAAAGATTGCTGCAGTTGGATGAATTAGATGAGTTCAGGCTGCACTCGTATGAAAATGCCAAACTTTACAAAGAGAAGACCAAGAGGTGGCATGACAAGCATATTAAGCCACGACAATTCGAGCCAGGCCAACAGGTATTGTTATTCAATTCTAGGCTGAGGTTGTTTCCTGGAAAGCTGAAATCGAGATGGTCCGGCCCGTTTGAAGTAGTAAGAGTCACTCCTTACGGTGCGCTTGAGCTGCGAGCTATACATGGTGAAAGAACATTTTTGGTGAATGGACATAGAGTCAAGCAATATTGGGTTGGTGCAATGAATCGTGAGAAGACCAAGGTCGTGCTCGCTGATTAGTGGAGCGAGACTCTGCGTCGTGCCGCGACGTTCAATCAGGCGCTTCGTGGGAGGCAACCCATGGCAGTAGTATTTTTTTAACATGATTTTTTTAGTGTGCAGGACAGTTGTGGAGGGTGTTGAGCAAAATCCAGGGGCATGGAACAATTCTGGTAAGGTGTAAACGAGGTTAAAACTAAGTAAACTGCAAAATCAAGTTGAAAAGCCTAGGAAGATCGTCACCGCGGCGCGACCGCGATAGAAATAGCTCTCTGAATCGCGGTGCAACCGCGGCGAAATGCCCCCTCTGAACCGCGGTGCGACCGCGGCAAAATTCCTCTGAACCGCGGCACGACCGCGGTGAAAACAAGTCTCTGAACCTCACCGCGATCGTGGCGCGACCGCGGTGAGATCTGTCACGCCCAGGTATGTATTTTTGTTTAACTTTTCCTTTCCTTTTTACTTTGTTTTAATTTAAGAACC
>MDKH01230850.1:0-36597 GCA_005239495.1 Nicotiana undulata | reverse complement strand
TATATATATCACCCTTATTTCTCCTATTGCGGCGTGAAACCCGATCCCACTTGTCCACCCTTATCGCTCCGTGTTGCGGCGCGCAACCCGCACCCACCAGACAATCACATCACTTTGTTTATAAAAGATTCACAGTTCACAATTCAGGTCAATGCCTTTTATAATATTCTTGTTTCAACTATTGTAAACAGAAACGGTACTACTCATAAACTTCACTAATAATCCTTTCATATATCACAATGAAGCCAAGGTAAAAACTAACACTCCCAAATTTCTTGAAACAATGCCTAACAACAAGTTGATGAAAAACAAGTAGACATGGAGGCATAGAAATCATGCAAATAATTAAGCCAGGAATCAAATAAGTTGGGAATAGGGAAGGGGTCATGTTTAACAATTAATTTGGTAGTGCATAGATACTCGTCACCTCACCTATAGACCACACACATGCTAATTCACATAGAATTTAGGTTTGGGATTCCTATTCCCTCAAGTCAAGGTTAAACCAAGCACTTACCTCAATTCAGCATGCCACTCACCGCTCAATCACAACTTTTCATATAGAATTTGCCTTCAATTAAATCGTATCTAATCATAATTGGGTTTAATATCATTAATTATTGTTAAAGGAATTAACTTTAATGAAAAATCATGGGTTTCCTAGGTATTCCCAAAAATTCCTAATTCTACCATGAAAAATTCTAGATTATAGGTTGAAATCTTGTAAAATGTAGTTAAGGATTGAAATAGATGAGTTAGAAATCACTTACCTATGATTTGGGGAAGAAAATATTTTGGAAAAATCGCCTCTTCCGTTCTAGGGTTTTGTTATTTTTGAAAAGTGGTGAAATAATTAATGAAGGGTTGTATTTATACGCGCCTCAGGACCCGTCACCGCTGTCAGCAGAATAATTCCGCTGCAGCGAAATTCCGGGCCTTGCCCCACCGATGTCAGCGGAATATGGGGCGCGACGGCGGAATGGTGGGTTCAAAATCCGCGGTCAGCAGAATTACAGGCGTTGCAGCGGAACCTTGTCCGCAACCGCGGAATTCTAAGCGCTGTCGCGCTTCTAGGTTCAGAGAATTGAACCTGCAACTTTATAACTACAATTAATTTTTTTTCTAAGTCTCAAAACACTCTGTGCCCTACTCGAAACTCATCCGAGCCCTCGAGGCTCCAAACCAAACATGCACGCAGGTCTAAAAACATCATGCAGACTTGCTCGTGCGATCAAATTAATGAAATAACATCAAAACTATGAATTTAACCTCAACATCAAGATTTTCCTCAAGAACACTTAAATTTCACTATTTCTCAACCAGACGTCCAAATCACGTCAAATGAATTTCGATTCTTATCAAATTTCCCAAGTACGACTTTCACATTATAACAAACCTGTACCGGGCTCCGGAACCAAAATACGGACCCGATACCAATGAGTTCAAACAATAATTGTGTCTCTATTTTCTTTAAAATTTCAGTATAACAATTTTCTTCAAAAATTGTTTTCTAAGGCTAGGGACCTCGGAATTTAATTCCGGGCATACGCCCAAGTCCTATATTTTACTGTGGACCTCTCGGGATTATCGGAACATAGATACGGGTCCGTTTACTCAAAATGTTGACTAAAATCAACTAAAACCATATTTTAACTCTAAAATTTCATTGTTTCTCATATTTCCACATAAAAGCTTTTCCGATTTTACGCCCGGACTGCGCACGCAAATTGAGGTAATTAAATTAGTCTTTTAAAGGCTAATAATCCTGGAATAGAGTCTTAATTTATAAGATGACCCTTTGGGTCATCACAATTTCCACCTCTAAAATAAATGTTCGTCCTCGAATGGACATAAAAAATTGCCTGAACTGCAAAACAAGTGGGGATATCTACTCTTCATGTCCGACTCGGACTCCCAAGTAGTTGCCTCAACGAGATGACCTTTCCACTACACTCGAACTGAAGGATAACTCTTTGACCTCAATTGGCGAACCTGGCGGTCTAAAATGGCTACCGGCTCCTCATCATAAGCCAAATCTTTATCCAATTGGACAGAACTGAAATCTAACACGTGGGACGGGTCACTATGATATTTCCGAAGCATAAACACATGGAATACCGGATGAACTAAGGATAACCCTGGAGGAAAGACAAGTCTATAAGCTACCATCCCCGCTCTATCAAGAATCTCAAATGGCCCGATATACCTAAGGCTCAACTTACCCTTCTTCCCAAATCTCATAACACCCTTCATGGGAGATACCCGAAGTAATACTCTCTCTCCAACCATGAATGCCACATCTCAAACCTTACGATCGGCATAACTCTTTTGCCTGGACTAAGCTGCACGAAGTCGATCCTGTATAATCTTGACCATGTCCAAGGTCTCCTGAACTAAGCCTGTATCCAATAAACGAGCCTCTCCCGACTCAAACCATCCAACTGGCGATCTACACCGTCTAGTGCACAAAATCCCGACCCTTCGCAAACGCGTGGCCTTTTTCGCAAACGCGAAGGGTAAATCTCCAGCAATAATTGAAGACTCAACGCGAACGTGGGAACACCTTCGCGAATGCGTAGAAGGAAACCAGAATCACAAGATTCACTAATCTTCAATGTTCTGAAATGCATTGAACATGATCCGAATTACACCTGAGGCCCAAGTGATGTCACGACCCGAATTCCCACCGTCGGGACCGTGATGGCGCCTAAACTATACTTACTAGGCAAGCCAGCATTAGAGGGTTACGACATTTAAAACTGTTAAAACATATACGAAGTCTTTCTACCATCCAACATATGATACCAAAACAATATATGAAATAATAAAGCGATACTGCGAAACTAATACTAATGTCTAGCTACCCAGGGTTTGGAGTCACAGTTCACGAACTACTAAGAATTACTACAAGTATTTGGCTGAAAGAAATTATATATATGTTTTTGAACTAAATAAAACAACAATTGAACAATATGGAAGAGACTCCAAGAATCTGTGGATGTCGGCAGATCTATCTCGTGTCTCCGCGCGGAAGTGTCAGCTACTACACAAAATCAACCATGACCTGGACCTAGATCTGCACAAGAAGTGAAGAGTGCAGTATCCATACAACCGACCCCATGTACAGGTAAGTGTGGAGCCTAACCTCGACGAAGTAGTGACGAGGCTAGGACATGACACCGCATAAAAACCTGGACATATATAATCATGCTAGTAGAAATAACAGCAAATAAAGAATTAAGCCAAAAATAACGGGAAGGGACATGCAGGGGGGGATTCAACATAAGGATTG
This sequence comes from Nicotiana undulata, assembly GCA_005239495.1. Classification (NCBI taxonomy): domain Eukaryota; kingdom Viridiplantae; phylum Streptophyta; class Magnoliopsida; order Solanales; family Solanaceae; genus Nicotiana; species Nicotiana undulata. Next base: position 33,305 of record MDKH01230850.1, on the reverse strand, counting down.
AGAAAAGAAAGGACATAAATAAACAACGATCAACAAAAGAATTAAGCAACTAAAATAGAAAGGAAAATTTGCACGGCATCACCCTTCGTGCTTTTACTCTCATCCTCACAAAATAATAAATAGAATGCACGACATCACCTTTCGTGCTTTTACTCTCTTCCTCACTAGATTATAAATAAGAATGCACGACATCACCCTTCGTGCCAGCCTCACAATATAATTAAATTATGTACGGCATCACCCTTCACGCTTTACGCTCTTCCTCACAATATAAATAATTTATGCACGGCATCACCCTTCGTGCTTTACACTCTTCCTCACCATTTAAATAAATTATGCACGGCATCACCCTTCGTGCTTTACACTCTTCCTCACCAGTCATAGAATCATTATCAACAGATAAAGAGAAATTTCATAAGAAATCAATATTTCCTCATAATTACTTTCACAATTTAATACCTTAACCTCAAATCAATATTCACAATGTTATCCATCACGGTGGAACCGGATACAAACTTTCCAACATTTTAATAGCAACAATAAGCATAGAGAATAGGCCTTAAGACAACAAGAATCTCAAGAATGGACTGTCACTCGCATGTTATGATTCGACCACAACGTATAGGTACTCGTGACCTCACCTATACATCGTATTTAACAACAAAATAAGTATCAAGTAGTTACACAATACCTATTTCCTCAAGCTAAGGTTAGACACAACACTTACCTCGATTTCGCAGGCCACTCACTGCTCAAGTACAGCTTTCCCTTTAGAATTCACCTCCAACCCACTCGTATCTAATCATAATTAGTTTAATATCATTAATTATTACTAAAGGAATCAACTTTAATGCCAAATCATGGTTTTCCTAAGTTTTCCCAACAAAAGACAAAAATCGACCCCGGGCCCGCTTGGTCCAAACTCGAAGTTCGGACCAAAATCCATTTACCCATTCTCCCCCGAGCCTGGAGGTTTTGGAATCCGACCTCCATTCGAGGTCTAAATCCCCAAAATTTGAAATTCCTAAGTTCTACCCAAAAATCCTTAATTCTACCATGAAAATTCTAGATTCTAGGTTGAAATCTTATAAAAACTTGTAAAAGATTGGAAGGAATTAGTTAGGAATCACTTACCTATAATTTGGAGAAGTTTTGGTCTTTGGAAAATTGCCTCTTGAGGTTTAGGGTTCGAAAAATTGAAGAGTGGGTGAAAAATCCCGTCTAAGTCTATACTTATCAGGTGTAGATGTTGCATTTGCGACCAGAGCTTCACATTTGCGAAGCTCGCAAATGCGAGAAAAGTATCACAAATGCGAACCCCTCGCATTTTCTTCTGCCATCGAAAAAGCGAAGCCCCAATCGCAATCGCGAACAAGGGACTTCCGCAAATGCGGCCATTCCTTCGGAATTGCGAACACCCAGTCCCATTCCCTTGCTTGCAAATGCGAATGACTCTTTGCAAATGCGAGGCTCGCATTTGCGAGCCAGATATCGCATTTGTGAGATCTGCAGACCTGAACACACCAGCAATTCTTCTTAAGTCTAAATCACTCTGTAGCCTATCCGAAACTCACCCGATCCCTCGGGGCTTTAAACCAAACATGCACGCAAGTCTAAAAACATCATACAGACTTGGTCGTGCGATCAAATCACCAAACTAACATCTAAAACTACGTGTGTAGCATCAAAACTCATGAATGTCTCAAGAACACTACTATCTTCTCAACCGGACATCTGAATCAACTCCGATTTTCATCATACTTCAAAGATATGACTTAAATATTATAATAAACCTGTACCGGGCTCCGCAACAATAATACGAGCCTAATACCAACGATTTCAAAGATTAATCAATTTCTTTAGTTCCTTTAAATTTCAGTTTAACAATTTTCATCAAAAACTCATTTCTCGAGCTAGGGACCCCGGAATTCGATTCCGGGCATACGCCCAAGTTCCGTATTTTTCTACGAACTTCCTAGAACCGTCTGAACACGGGTCCGGGTTCGTTTGCTCAAAACGTTGACCAAAGTCAACTAAAAATTATATTTTAACTCTCAAAAATTATTATTTTTCTAAATTTGAGATTATTGTAAGGCCATGAATTATGGAAGTTGTTGTGGACAAAGTGTAAGACTTAGTCATTGTTATCATTGAGAAGCCCACTTATATCTAAAGCCCTTAATAAGAGTTATTTTATTCATTTGCTGATGTTGGACCTAGCAGACATTTTGTCCCAAATCCATTATTTCAAAAGGAACCTAAACCCTACTTTACATATTGAAATAGAACATGCAAATGGAGGTAACGACAACTAGCATTGGAGCTCATCCATATTAATCCAGCAACAACAACAGAATTTAAGCCAAACCACACTTGGAAGCCCAAAAATGGAAATGAGCAGCAACCGTTGAACAATTGAGAATCTCCTCCTTTTTTAGTTTTTCTTGTTTTCTTTTGTTTTTGTTTTGAAGTTTTTGTGTGTTCTATATTCTTCTCTTTTTCATTTCCCCGACTTTTAGTTGTTCCCTGAGATTGTGTTCAAAAGTCGGATCATGAGAGCATGTGTGTGAGTGTGAGGAGTGTAGGCAGGCTCTAGGGAGTGAAGAAGAAGAGGGTGGCGGCTAGGGTTTTGTGTACGTTTAGAGAGGGAGGCTGTTTGGAGATGATTGGGGAATGATGGGCGGCTAGGGTTTTCGAAATTGGGGGAGGGTCCGTCTCTGTCTGATATGGAAAGGGGGAGTCATTTTTAGAGACCCGGACACTTAACGACGTCGTTCGGACACTTAACGACGTCGTTTGCAGTGTTTCAAAAAGAGTAGGACGGGTAAGGATGTGGACATAGGAACTGGACGGTTGAAATTGGCCCAATTTAGCAGACCTCTTTTTCTTTTCTTTGCTTTATATTCAAAATTGCCACTTTCCTAACAACACCTAATTTAAAGCTAATTTGTAACATTAACCCATTTGGCTATTTTTTTACTAATTAACTAATTTATTTAACTAATAATACACGTAAAGTGCCTAATGTATTTTTTGTATTATAAAGTTTACAAATGCAATTAATTATGTAATTAAAATCTAAAAATAAAAATATAAAGATCAAAATATTTTTGTATTTTCTTAGGATTAAAAATTCTACTAAAAATGCATCAAACAAGAATACGCACAAAACAAATCAAATAAAAATACAGAGAAATTCCTAAAATTCTGTAAAATAATTTAAAGCTATTTTTTTAAATTTTTAGGAGTACTTTTATATATTGGGCAAAAGTTACGTGCTCACAGCTATCCCCCTTCGCTCGAGAATATGAAAGATTTTCGGGCAAAGATAAAGTGAGCAATTATGAACAATTTTTTCTCGCTTGACAACTCCATGGGAAGCATTTTCAAAATGTTTGACTGAACCTTCCTACCGAGGTTGCCTACATATCCTTGGCTATAAAGAAATCAGGTTAGTATAGTACTGGAAGTTTTGGTAGCTGGGACTACCGAGAAGCTGTGATGTCATTGTTGTTGATGCTGTTACTGCTTGCTGAACTCCTTATTACACCAAAATCAAAATGAAAAGAAACTAAACAAGCCTATCAACTATGAGTTACAAGGTTCGTGTCTCTAAGCTTTTTGAAACTTGATCTTGAGTCTTGGTTGGTTCTTCATGCAAACTCTGATCAGAACTTTGATGCTTGCTAGCTGCAGGTGCTAGTTCCTTCTTCTTCGGCTTTTTTGGATCAAGACGGGACATGCAAAGCTTGTGTCTTCAGTCATGTCTTGAGTAGTTCACAACTTTTCTCCGATTCTGCACTTTGGATTCACTTATTTTCCTTTTCTCTTCTTTATTTATGATTGAAATTTTCTTTTTGGTCATCTCGAACTCTATGCCTTGAGGTATAACCAGCTCAGGCACCAAAACAAAATAAACGAACAAAATTTTTCCGCTCCAGTTTTCTCTAGAACGTTTCGTGAGTTTTTTGTAATTAAACTCTATACTACCTGATTATTGAAAGCAATAAAAGGTCAGAATTGGTGTACCCTGGAAAAACATGATTCTTTGGGAATGGTATACCCTGATTGTCTAAATGGTGCATCAACTATGAACTGATGTACCTTAAGTTGGAAAACTCAGCTTGGGATTGGTGTACCCTATACTGGTAAGGAGGATTGGCGTTGAGACCCTATATCTGCAATAATATCAACTAGAGAGTGGAGACCTATGTTAGAAAAGAGACCAAGGAGTGGAAACCCTAATTCTAAAATAAAATCAACTAGGGAGTGGAGACCCTATGTTGGAAAAGATACTAGGGAGTGGAGACCCTATGTTTAGAAATAAAATCAACTAGGGAGTTAGAAAAAAGACTAGGGAGTGTAGACCCTATGTCTAAAATAAAATTAACTAGGGAGTGGAGACCCTATGTTGGAAAAGAGACTAGGGAGTGGAGACCCTATGTCTAAAATAACATCTAGGGAGTGAAGACCCTATGTTAGAAAAGAGACTAGGCAGTGGAGACCCTATGTCTAAAATAACTTCAACTAGGGAGTGGAGACCCTATGTTGGAAAAGAGACTAGGGAGTGGAGACCCTATGTCTAAAATAACATCTAGGGAGTGAAGACCCTATGTTAGAAAAGAGACTATGCAGTGGAGACCCTATGTCTAAAATAACTTCAACTAGGGAGTGGAGACCCTATGTTGGAAAAGAGACTAGGGAGTGGAGACCCTATGTTTAAAATAAAATCAACTAGGGAGTAGAGACCCTATGTTGGAAAAGAGACTAGGAAATGGAGACCCTACGTCTAACATAAAATCAACTAAAGAGTGGAGACCCTATGTCTAAAATAACAACAACTAGGGAGAGAAGACCTTATGTTGGAAAAGAGACTAGGAAGTGGAGACCATATGTCTAAAATAACTTCAACTAGGGAGTGAAGACCCTTTGTCTAAAATAAAATTAACTAGGGAGTGGAGACTCTATGTTGCAAAAAAGACTACGGAGTGGAGATCCTATGTCAAAAATAAAATCAACTACATAGTGGAGACCCTATATTGGAAAAGAGACTAAGGAGTGGAGACCCCACATGTAAAATAAAACCGACTAGGGAATGGAGACTCTATGTTGGAAAAGAGATTAGGGAGTGGAGACCCTATGTCTAAAATAAAATTAACTAGGGAGTAGAGATCTTGTGTTGGAAAAGCAGACTAGAGAGCGGGGACCCAATGTCTATAATAAAGTTTACTAGGGAGTGGAGACCCTATGTTTGAAAAGTATACTAGGGAGTGGATATGTCTAAAATAAAATCAACTAGGGAGTGGAGACCCTATGTCTAAAATAAAGTCAACTAGGGAGTGGAGACCCTATGTTGGGAAATGAGCTAGGGATTGGCAACCCTATACTGCCATACTTTTGAACTTTCTTTCTTTTCTTCTTTTCATTTTCATTCTTTTTTATATTAAGAGAATAAAATGCGGAAATAATTTGGAGAAGACTTCCCTTTGGAGTTGTTGCTGCTGCAGAGTTATTTTTAGCCTTCACACAGTTTCTTTTTGGTTGCACCTGCTTCTTGCAAAGTTTCTTTTGGATTGCATATGTTTACTATTTTTCAAACAAAGAACAATTTGTCAGTTTGAAACAGTGGTTGGTTTTTTGGCCTTGAGTGTTTCAGCCACTTGATTTTGGCCCATCTTCTTTTGATGATACTTTCAACTGCAACTGGTTGTTTTCTGAAGACCGATTTCATTTTTGGCCCCGGAGAACCTTTGGATTTCTAAAACTTTACCATGATGGTTGGTCGTGTGGGACTTAACCTTTTTTTTAGCTTTATTTAGCCTTTGTGGGCATTTGACTTCTTTATTCCAATTTTATCTTCAGAGCATTGCGAAATCTTTGGCTTTTCAAACTTTGACAAGACAGTTAGCCACTTGGGACATAACCTTTTCAACTTTATTTTTGCCTTATAGTCATTTCAAATTTGACTCCTTCCAAGAGTTTTTGATTTTGAAACATCGGCCGCCATGGCCAGTCGGGGTTGGCTTGATGATCCTGTCGAGACCGGGTGCCTTTTTTGCATATTAGCTTGTATCAAATGAGAGCCCTATAAATCAGTCTTGCTATGACTTTTTTGGCTTACTTTTGGGAATAGAGTTAGACCGAAAGGGATTCAAAGAAAAACAATGGAATGGACAATAAATTTAGACAAGAGGTATCCCTTCGGGGAAAGGAAAGAATGACTTATCTGGAATACATGCGGACTTCAATGAACATGACATGCCTTTTGGAATGGATGTCTGATCTGTGTAAACCATCTGACTCTCATAAATTCATCATAAATTTTGCCTTAAAACCGAGAATACTTGTTCAGGACTGTGTCGATGACAATGGCTGTGAGGATACTCTTTTCAATCAGTAGTTCGCTTAGCGGGTTTGCACCAACTGACCTCTCTCATTTCTCTTCTCATCATCGACTTAAAGTGCCCTTTGTGGCTTTTCACTAACAAGACTTTCTCATTTTCATTTTCACTGCTCACCATCGCCCTATGGTGCCCGTGAGGGTTTTCACCAATAAGACTCTCTCATTTTATTTCTCTCACTTTGGTTGCATAAACACCGAGTGACTATATCCTCCAACTGTGAACATTCTCACTGATTGATCGGAAGGACTTGAAAAGGATTTGGGTAAAACGGATTTGTATTGAATTACAACTTTGGACCCTTTTAGGCAAAACCATCGCCGAACCATTATAACATCTGCCCCAGTTTCGACTTTCGAGGTGGATGTGGATTTTTGATTTAGTGTGACTGAACCCCAGAGAGAGGTTTCCTATGTATCCTTTCAGAATCAAGTCACACGTAGTTCAAGGAACTTCGTTTTTTATTTTCTTGTCTTTCTTTTTCTTTGTTTCTTTTCCTTTTTCCATTTTTTTCTTTCTTTTCTTCTTCTCTTTTGTCTTTCTTGTTTCTGTTTTTTTAACATATTGAGGTTCCAAAGAGGGTAATCAAAGAAAGGTAACCGGTTCAAAAGAGTTAGCAAAAGGGTTAATGATGTTTGGATAGTGAGAATGAAAGCCTTCACCATCCCAATCAGAGAACATTAATGCTATATAGAGGATCATGTGTGGACCTTTCCAATTCGGAGCCCATTTTCCTTTAGCTTCTTCATGAGGTGGGAGAATGCATCTCAAAATGAGTTGTCCTATTTAAAATTTCCTGGGCATCACTTTCTTGTTGTAGATACAGGCCATTATTTGTTGGTACAACTTCCTGTGGCAAACTGCGACCAATCCTTTTTCATCAATCAATGTCAACTATTTCAGTCGGTTCTGGACCCAATCTGTCACGACCCAAAATCCAGTAGTCGTGATGGCACCTATTCCAACTCGCTAGGTAAGCCAACTAATAACTATCCAATTCCACTAATATTAATAAGACAATTAAACAAAAGGAATTATCCAAATCTTATACATTCCCCAAGGTTGGGTAGTACAACTCATGAGCTTCTAAGAATAGAGTTTACAAGGTGGAAATGAAATAAATACATAGCCTGTTTGAAAAGTACATAAATAGAACAATTTAATCTAAGGCAACCCCGAACAACAGAGGTAGCTACAACATGGACGCGGGTACATCTTCAAATCCAGCAGCCCTTGAGCACAGCAACACTGCAACCTCTATCTGCACGCTATGTGCAGAAGTGTAGTATCAGTACAACCGACCCCATGTACTGAGTAAGTAACAAACCTAACCTTAGGTTGAAAGTAGTGACGAGCTATCACGAGGTCGGGTCCAATACTGGTATTCTATAACAATCCATAACATCATAATACAAGTAATAAAAGGGGTATCTCATAAGTAAATGGACTTAACCCGTTCACAGCTTCAGAAAAATAGGCATGCCTTTCAAATATTTTTAGTGAAACTCAGTTCCTTTGCCGAAAATGCCAAGAATACAAGTAAGTTCTGAAAATGTGATTTTTTTCTAAAAATCCTTCAACAATAAGTAAGAGGTTTCATTTTCTTTTCAAACATCAAGTGCAAAAACACCTCTCAGTACCCACATACCAATGTATGTAAAAGTCATGAATAACGTGATACCATATAACATGAGAATAAAAATGCATTTCTATGCATGTATGTCAAGTGTGCATGTCAAATGAGATGCAACTTAGTTGTAAAACCATATGCAAGCTCTCAGAGCATCAATTCACTCAGTCCTCCCAGTCACTCATATACAACCCCTCGAGCAAACCTCACAATCACTCGTATACATCCCCTCGGGCAAACCTCACCATCACTCATATACAGCCCATCGGGAAAACCTCACCATCACTCATGCCTCCCAGTCACTCGGCACTCGCACTCAATAGGTACCTGCGCTCACTGGGGATGTGTACAGACTCCGGAGGGGCCCCTTCAGCCCAAGGCTATATCAAGCCAATCACGGCATAAATCAATGAGGCCCTCGGTATCAATGAATAACAATGGAGACTGATATATGATATGCATATGAGTGCGTATGATTGATTACATAAAACTATGAAAACATATAACTCCACAATAGAAATGACCTCAGTGGGTCCCAACAGTATCGACATAAGTCTAAACATGACATCTAGCATGAATGACAACTCAATTACTATATCACATGATGGAGACACAGATAACAACAAGATAGGGCCACTATACAGTGCCATGGGAACCTCAGGGTCCCAATTCACAGGGTGCACGCACATACGCCTGTCACCTAGCATGTGTGTCACCTCTATACCAATCACATAACACGTATTGCACGGTTGCATACCCTCACCACTAAGTTTAGAATAGTTACTTACCTCGAACGAGCCAATACCCATACCGGGAAAGCTAACCGATGCTCCAAAGATGCATCCCGCGCATTCCGACCTTCAAATGGCTCGAAACTTACCAACAACAATTCAATACATCAAACAATTCTAAAGGAACCAATCCCGATCATAAAAGATCGAATCTTTAATCAAAAGCCCAAAATCGGCCAAATTGACCAACCTGGGCCCGCACCTCGAAACCCGACAAAACTCACAAATCCGACAACCATTCAATTATGAGTCCAACCATACTAATTTCACTTAAATCTGACTTTGAATCGATGTTCAAAACTTAAAAATTCACTTTATGAAACTTTAGGCAAAACCCACATATTTCACTTTGAAATCATCAATCAAATCCCAAAAACAAAGATGGATTCATGAAATATAATCAAAACCGAGTAGAGAACACTTATCCCAATCCATATGGTGAAAATCGCCTCCAAAATAGTCCAAATCCGATCTCCCCAACTCAAAATATGACCAAATGAACAAACTCTTATTTTATATATTTTTCTGCCAGCTATTATGCCTTGTTTCTCATGCCAAACGATCCCGAAACTCGCTATTTATGCATCCAATGGATTCCTTGTGAATTTTTAGTCAAGTCAGGCTTTTGAATCACTCCACTTGACCTTATAATGAAGGAGACATGTTGGTTTCAATATTTGCAAATAGTGAAGATTTTTAAATACGAATCCAGTGAGAATTTCGTAATTAATCTGAAAAATCTAGCAACCTAATTTTTAGTAAAATGACCATAAATTCCTCATACGATGTCCAAATTCGATGATTCTTTTTGCTATGGCTCCTTTATTACGATGCAAATCTTATGCATCAATCAAACAGAAATTGAAGGTCATTTTCTTAATGTGGTACTATTTATGTTTGAAGAAACGACGTTGAAACATAAGAAAAACGAGTGCAACGCAGCCCAAACCTATCTGAAACTCACCCGAGCCCCTTGGGACCCCGTATGAACATACTAACAAGTCCCATAACAAAACACGGACCAAGCCTCAAATCTTTCATAACAACATTGAAACGACAAAACGCGCCTCAAATCAAACTAAATGAACTTTCGAACTTTCGACTTCCAAAAACTCGTGGTGAAACCTATCAAATGAACTCGGAATGAACTCAAATTTTGCACACAAGTCCTAATATATTATACAGAGCTACTCGTGCTCCCAAACTACCAAGGGAAATGCAAATGCTCAAAACGACCGGTAGGGTCGTTACATTCTCCCCTACTTAAATATACGTTCATCCTCGAACGTGCCAATAGTTGTTCCTAAGCCGTCAAACCGACGTGTAACCTTACCATGCACATACCCGGGGGTGATCCCATCACCCTATTCCATATAGTCCTGACAACACAATATAACTGAAGATAGTTACTTCAACATTAGTCCGTAAACCATAGAATCCAATTTTTAACATCTGGAATTTACTACAAGACCCGAACTTTGAATCTACACACTGTATAATCCTGAAAAAGCTACATCATGTCATAACCACAACCCAAGATGTAATCACCCAACATACCACACGACTCGCATACTCGTAGTAAAATTTCTGATCACAGTAGCTGCTCAAAATAACCCAATACCAGTAATAAACCTCATGTCAAACCTCGTTCTAAAGCCTTTGTGTACTGCTAATGATGAAAGAAACACGTAGAAATTCATAACCATTCATCAGATCAACCAGTTGTGAACTCCCTCTACTTTGATAGGAACTATAGCAAATTTCTAAGCCGATCAACAACAATATCCTTCCAAATATACCGCAATCAAATCCGATAACACCCATTCTAGGCCCAATGACCTCATCACATCCAACACGACCATTCTAGTAACATGATACATCAATACAATCTACAACCACGACATGTGCAGTCCATGCACTAATAAATAATATTCCAAATGTACTCAAACATGGAAAATGACATCAAACAAGAGAACCGTCCCTCAAGATCAATGAGTATCACCACAACGTAATGCTAAGAACTCATCACACACCACAGAACCAAAACACGCGAACCTAACACAAAGGATCATACCTCTACTTAACTTCGCTATAATGCGTGACCCCCATCCAAACACTGGTCCATGTTATATACCTCGAGCCACCCTGCTCAAAATCCACAACCACTCCAAATTCGACATCAAGTACCCCAAAAATGCATTACCCTAACTGCGGGGAGAAAATAGCAAAATGCCATCATCCTGAAAGAACATAGCCAACATACAATCAATCATGCAATACCCGAATACTCATCTTGCTCAAATTTTCGTTATAAGCCTAAATAGAATCTCACCATGTGTGCATATAACCAACGATTCACACTCCTCGTAACATAGAAGGGTAACTCACAGATCATTTTAGAACACGAATAAGCTCAATAACAACTGAATGGCACACCCATCAACAATAGCAGTTCAGAGTCAACAAATCCGACCCGATGTAGGACACACATCCATATTGGGCCTCAATGAACTTCAAATCAACTTTGGTCAACCACAATAGATAAATAACTCTCCGAAAGTCCACAGTGACTGAATCACAACGCATACTCTCCTCTGCCCAACCCTGGCTATATTTTCACCATCCACAACCACGAAACAATCTACTCATGGGAATTCCCAGTCTCCAAATACATAGAGCACACAAATAACCATATCTGATCTCATCTCTATCGCCTGGATGCCTAACACTTCTTCAACACGCGATCATCCCGCAAGGAATACTTCTATAATTCTTCTACACCACAAAGCAAAACTTAAACATCAGTAGTTGATCAACTAGGAGAGCACCGCAATACCAATGAAGTATCCATAATCGAAACACATCGCCCCTTCTGAAATGTACACTATCATCAAACCATACCAAGTAGTGATATCATTTACCCATTCTCCTTCATAAGTGAACTGTGACCTTGCCCATGCTAATCTCCATCCCACACTTCACACTACATATACCTTGCTATCATATGAAAAATATTAGAACTTCATAACTCGTTCCGAGTCACAAGCAACTACTCACTCAATTAGCCAAGAACTTTTCATTTGATCTTATCCAGGAGAAAATCACAATACGCAACCTGCCCCTCGCACCAGTAGGAAATATACATCCCAACCCGTGGTAGAAATCATCAAGAACTCTTCAAAACCCATTTACACTTAACCACACTGTCAGGACTGAACTCCTCTAACTCAACAAAGTACGCAAGCTATCAAAACCCAAGAGTATCGTCACAAACCACCTGAAGAAACTCACTACATCATAAGAACCAGAAGATCCAATCACATATGTTACCATGTTGATCCAACCGGTCACCAAGCTGTCCTAATTCTCCGAGTTCCTTCTAGATTACCTTCAAATTGATACTTCTCCTTGCCATAATACCATAATCCGTAACCAAAACTCACCACACGAGACCCTAGCATAAAACCATACCGTCCTAACGTTCAAAATCCATTGAATGCTCTGTTAAGTACCCCAAAAGTACCACAACCAAGATACCCACTCTAAAGAGACCTTCTGTGAATCTAAAGCCATTACCTTCACCTTCCTGGTACTAAATGTAGAATCCATAATGATATAGAAATATTACAAGTCTCGACACCATCCAATGTAACTCTCAGCTTCTATCCATATACAAATCCGCAACATTCTTAATTGCCACGTATCAATCTTGAATTCATTAGAACCATTCTTGAGAGTCATCCACTCTACTTGAATCTCAATAGCCACCCAAACGGACCTAACGACCTGTGCCTCATTTTCACCCCAACACCCTAAGAAGTAATTCACACCTCTAAGAAATCGAGCAAATTTTTACTCCATGAACACTACATCCTTCACGATTAACCACTCAATCATTCCATGATTTCCATATACCCATAGTGTGTAATACAACCCGTATCCAGAAATTTCCTTACATAAGCGCACAATCAACCCGTCGACAACAGACTCCCCCACTTGGATCAAAGCCAAGGAATAAAGCATTTGATAACTAATAATACCCATACTCTATTGCTGCCCAAAATTCCGCATTGAAATTCAACTAAATCCTTCATAAGCTTATGTAACATAAACCATATAATACCTCAAATCATCTTCTAAGCTCGCGTTCATCCTTGTGACAATCAAGCCAACCTCCTCAAGCGACCCAAACTCAGGCACTACACATATAACCCACCGGTAAAAGAAAACTCTCCACAGAAACAACATAGGGATCACACAACCTCAGGACACCCCACAGGTGATAACCCGCCTACTGAGCTGCAAACTAACATAATCTACACCCTTACACAGTCATAAATATTACGCAATCACTTAATCTTCCTGAGTCTAAACTCATGTCACGACATGAAAATCTACTTCACTCCTCAACTAAACAACATGAAAAGATCCCGCAACACACCTATAACTCGAGACTATACATCAAATCAAGATGTAAATCAAGCACCCAACAGTTCTTTCTGCACCTCAAGCAAACCCTTCTCGTCACATTCAAACCATATGAACACATCTCATTGTCACATCATTCTCGTCACGTAGCCATCCAGCCACAAATTCCACAAATAGGGACATTAACGGGCATATAAATCCAAAAACACGTGCTCACACAGTCAACACCTCAGTGCTCAAGTTATAGTCAAAACCCAGCGTCAAGTCCTCCAGACTGGCCTATCAGCAACACACAGAAATCACATCTCGCACCTTATCCAGGGAATCACAAGCCATCGATGCACAGGTGATACCGAGCGCTCATGTGCGCATACAAATGCGTGAAAGAAAGTCAAATAATTACGCTTCAAGCTGAATCAATGCTGCATGATAAGGAAAGAAGGATGGGAAGCATATCCTAAATGCCCTGTAGCCTCTCGAAGATAGGTATGGACATCATCATACAGATCCGCAAGACTCTACTAGACATTTGCTCAAGACTTGTAGAACCTATGAACCTAGAGCTCTGATATCAATCTGTCACGACCCAAAATCCACTAGTCGTGATGGCACCTAACCCAACCCGCTAGGTAAGCCAACTAATAATTATCCAATTCCACTAATATTAATAAGACAATTAAACAAAAGGAATTATCTGAATCTTATAAATTTCCCAAGGACTGGTAGTACAAATTATGAGCTTCTAAGAATAGAGCTTACAAGGCGGAAATGAAATCAATACATACTCCGTTTGAAAAGTGCATAAACAACACAATTTAATCTAAGGCTACCCCGAACAATAGAGGCATCTACAACATGGACGCGGATACATCTTCAAATTCAGATATCTCGAGCACATCAACACTACAACCAACATCTGCACGCAATGTGCAGAAGTGTAGTATCAGTACAACCGAACCCATATACTGAGTAAGTAACAAACCTAGCCTTAGGTTGAAAGAAGCGACGAGCTATCACGAAGTCGGGTCCAATACCGGTATTCTACAATAATCCATGACAACATAATACAAGTAATAAAAAGGGTATCTCAGAAGTAAAAGGGCTTAACCCGTTCACAATTTCATAAAAATGGGCATGATTTTCAAATATTTTTAGTAAAACTCAGTACCTTTGCCGAAAATGCCAAAAATACAGGTAAGTTTGAAAAATGTGATTTTTCTTAAAATCCTTTCAACAATAAGTAAGAGGTTTCATTTTCTTTTCAAACATCAAGTGCAAAAATACCTCTCTGTACCCACACACCAATGTGTGTAAAAGTCATGATTGACGTGATACCATATAACATGAGAAGAAAAATGCATTTCTATGCATGTATGTCAAGTTCACATGCCAAATGCGATGCAACTTAGTGGTAAAACCATATGCAAGCTCTCATAGCATCAATTCACTCAGTCCTCCCAGTCACTCATATACAGCCCCTCGGGCAAACCTCACAATCACTCGTATACATCCCCTCGGGCAAATCTCACCATCACTCATATACAGCCCATCGGGCAAACCTCACCATCACTCATGCCTCCCATTCAATCTGCACTCGCACTCAATAGGTACCTGTGCTCACTGGGGGTGTGTACAAACTTCGGAGGGGCTCCTTTAGCCCAAGCGTTATATCAAGCCAATCATGGCATAAATCAATGAGGCCATCGGCCTATATCAAACATGTTGCGGTGTGCAGCCCGCTCCTAAAAATAAACATCATTATCAGGCCCTCGGCCTCGCTCATAAATATCCTCACAATCAAGCCCTCGACCTTACTCAGTCATCAATCTCTCCTATCTCTCTCTCTCAGGCTCATAATGTCATGGAACTAGCCCAGAAGTGATGATGTGATGTATCAATGAATAACAACGGAGACTCAGATATGATATGCATATGAGTGTGTATGATTGATTACATAAAACAATGAAAATATATAACTCCACAACAAAAATGACCTCAGTGGGTCCTAACAGTATCAGCATAAGCCTAAATATGACATTTAGCATGAATGACAACTCCATTACTATATCACATGGTGGAGACAAGATTACAACAAGATAGGTCCACTATACAGTGCCATGGGAACCTTAGGGTCCCAATTCACAGGGTTCACGCCCACACGCCCGTCACCTAGCATGTGCGTAACCTCAATACCAATCATATAACACGCATTTCATGGTTTCGTACCCTTAGCACTAAGTTTAGAAGAATTACTTACCTCGAACGAGACAATACCCATACCGAGAAGCCAAGCGATGCTCCAAAGATGCCATCCTGCACGTTTCGACCTCCTACCGGCTCGAGACTAACCAATAACAATTCAATACATCAAACAATGCTAAAGGAACCAATCCTGATCATAAAGATCGAATCTTTAATCTAAAGCCCAAAATCGACAAAATTTCCCAACCCAGGCCCGCACCTCGAAATCCGACAAAACTCACCAAATCCGACAACCCATTTAATTATGAGTCCAACCATACTAATTTCACTGAAATCCGACTCCGAATCAATGTTCAAAGCTTAAAAAATCATGTTATAAAACTTTAGGCAAAAGCCCCCAAATTTCACATTGAAATCATCAATCAAATCCAAAAAACGAAGATGGATTCATGAAATATAACCAAAACTGAGTAGAGAACACTTACCCCAATCCATATGGTGAAAATTGCTTCCAAAATAGCCCAAATCCGATTTCCCCAACTCAAAATAAGACAAAATGAACAAACCCTTGTTTTATATATTTTTCTGCCAGCTATTGTGCCTCGTTTCTCATGCCAAACGATCCCAAAACTCGCTTTTATGCATCCAATGGATTCCTTGTAAAAATTTAGTCACGTTAGGCTTTTGAATCACTCCATTTGACTTTTTAATGAAGGAGATATGTTGGTTTCAATATTTCCAAATAGTGGAGATTTTTAAATACGAGTCCAGTGCCAATTTCATAATTAATCTGAAAAATCTGGCAACCCAATGTTTAGTAAAATGACCATAAATTCCTCATATGATGTCCAAATTCAACGATTCTTTTTTATATGGCTCCGTTATTACGATACGGATCTAATGCATCAATTAAAACAGAAATCGGAGCTCATTTGCTTAATTTGATACCATTTATGTTTGAAGAAACGACGTCGAAACATAAGAAAAATGAGCGCAACGCAACCCAAACATATCTCAAACTCAACAGAGCCCCTTGGGACCCCGTATGAACATACTAACAAGTCCCATAATATAACACGGACCAACTTAAGGCCTCAAATCATGCATAACAACGTTGAAACGATGAAACGCGCCTCAAATCAAACTAAATGAACTTTTGAACTTTCGACTTCCAAAAACTCGCGCCCAAACCTATCAAATCAACTCGGAATGAACTCATTTTGCACACAAGTCTTAATACATCATACGGAACTACTCGTTCCCCCAAATTACCGAGGGAAATGCAAATCCTCAAAACAACTGGTCGGGTCGTTACACAATTTTTATCCTTAAACTCGGCTTCAACAATGATCCGGAGAGAGGGAATCTTAACTTCGTTCCAATTTTCTATTTATTTTCTTACAAGACTTGTCTTCAAAACATGTTTTTTATTCATTATTTCGGGGCCTGACATCGTTTTAGGATCTGGGCAGGAAGTCTGCAAGTATGTCATGTCATTAAAATCTGCATTAATAGAACTGAAAAAAGAATAAGAAAAGTGACAAGATTAAGAAAAGAGAAATTCCTAGACAATGAAATATAAATTTCATTTGATTTTTGTTTTTCTTAAAGATAGATAGGTTTACACAGAAAGTAAGACAATAAAGTAAAATATCCGGATTATACTCTGAAATAGCAAAACCGGATACTGAGACTATGATAGGGAACTTTCAGGTTTGATGACCGTTTTTTGGATTTTCTTCTGTCTCCATAATGGCTGCAATTGCCTTCAGCGCCGGATCAAATTACCCATCATCACAGATCATTCCAACTATTGGCCCATTGGTGTGGTAGGCAGAGGATTGTTCGTCATATTAGGGGTATCATCATCCCTAAGAACTATTGACTTGGCCTCAATGAGATCCTCCACTGCTCTTTTGAGAGTCCAACAATCTTTAGTATCATGTCCCACTGCTCTAAAGTGGTATTCAGATCTAGCATCAGCTCGGTGCGATGGGGACTCGGGGTTAGGCTGGTTCGGGACCACTAGTTGAAGCAGGCCTAGCCTGATTAGCTTTTGAAACAAGCTAGAGTATGATTCACCTATAGGGGTGAATTGATTACTTCTGAGGGGCTCTCTTGGGTGATGATTGTATCGGGGAACATTTGGTTGGGGATTATACAGAGCGTGGTAGGGATGGTCTTTTCTAGGAGGTAGAGCTCAGCTTTGTGTATAATGTTGTGGCAACGTGTAAGGTTGCACGTTAATAACCGCATAGGGAGGCAGTGCCACGGTATAAGCAGAGATGGGGATAACAATGTTGTGGGACTTTAAGAAGCATATATGATTGGTTCAATGACCTGCGGCCCCCCTCGAACTAGAATCCATCATGCTACCTCTTATCTCCCATTTCTGTTCATCAAACCCCCCGAACCATTTTGAACGGCCTATGATGCGGCCTTAAAAGCAACATTACTCAAGATTCAGCCCGTTTTCAAACCATTTTCGCCCATCTCCCCAATTTTGATAGCCTTAGCGAACGGTCTACCCATAACATACATCATGTTCTGGAAGTAATCCGCCTCTTGGGCCTGTAGGAAGACCGTAACCATTTCAGCTTCGTCCATTGAAGGCTTTACCCCCGGCGGCTTGCTCGCACCATTTGACAGCATATTCACGGAAGCCTTCTTCTATTTCTTTTTCAAATTGGACAAAGAGTTTCTGTCGGGAGTGTGCGCACCTAATTTTTGCCCCACATGAAAATTACTCCTAAAAATAATTAAAAAATAATTTTAGTAAATAAATAGCCTAACCACACAAGAAATGGAATTTAAATTAAAATTTGAGTTAGAATGGCTAATATTGCAAAAATTAAAGAAGGGAAAAAAAGAGGTTAGTCTTTGTTGAAACTAGGCTAAGAGCACAATTGTTTAAAATGACCCAATTGCCAATTCTCACCCCAAACCTCGCCAGCCCATTTCCCTAACCTACCCATCGGCTCAATATCCCCTCATCTCCAAAATATACCCTAATTACTTCTACATAAGGAGGACCTAAGACCTGAAAAAGAAAAATTAGACACCATCCCTTAGAGAAAACGGCGGAGCTCCCCTCTTCTTCTCCATCCCCTGTTCTTCTCACACACAAGGAGATCAGACCCCTCCCAAAACCTAGTCGCCGACCTCTTCTTCTCCATTCCTACTCTCGTTGATTCTTTCATCATCTAAAACACACACACACTTAAAAAAGGAATGGAAAAGGGGCGTGAAAAGGGACGGACGAGAAACAAAGGAAAATGTTTGGACTCGGTAACAATGGTGCAATGAGCGAGCCCAACTTAATGTATGAATTTTAGTTAATTCATTTGGATTCTCCAAAGAAAAAGCTATTTTTGCAAAGTCCAAGCTAACGAGTTGCTCGTTAATGGACTCGCCAACAGTCCTTGAGCAACTTGTCTGATTTCTTTCTTCTTGAGGTTTCTAAAAGCCTTTTTGCTGTGGTTTTTGTCGTTGTTTGTTGTTGTAGTCGTAGTCTGTCAGAAATTGAGGTTGTGTTTGTTGGCTCGTACAGTTAGCTGAGCTCCACGCCCTTTCTCTTCCTCCATTGTTATGTTGAAATTAGTTGTTTCCTTTGGAAATCAAGGTACTATTTTCTCCAATGTAGATATACCATTTTAAATGAGAATTATGTTGACATTGTTATTGATATCTTATTGTTTAAAGTTCAGAGCAAGCTTTCTCGTGAGTCTGTCATGATTCAACATCAATTTGTTTATTAGTATTGATTTTTCTCCAGCTCTATTGATATGCTTCTATCTCTTGGGTTTGGTTGAGCTAAGAACTAAAAATAGGCGTTTCATATTGTTTTAGATCTGATTTTAACCACTTGCTTAAATGAAGATTTTAAAATTCATCTGGGTAATGGTCAACTGTTTTCATGAAAAATTAGTTTGTTAAATGATTGATTCTTAAAAGTGTTCCAAAATATATAGTGCTAGTTTACAATCATTATGATATTATGTTTGCAGTATCTTTGGCATCTCTTTTAGTAATATTAAGTTACGTTAATTTTAGTGTTAGTTATCATCTGTTTGAGTCCATTTATTCTGATGTGTTTGAAATTTTCTTAGCTGGGTGTATTTTAGGAGATGTTTGATTATGTTTGGATTAGTTTGGGGCTTACCCCTACCACAGTGATTTTCATAAATTCTTATCCTTACAATAATCTCAAGCTTAGGAAATGAACAACTCATGAACACGTTAGTATGCTTTAGGCGCGTATTAGTAAATAAATTATCGCGATTATGTACACGTACGCGTGACATAGTTACGATACCAAAATAAATCGAGGTATGCGGTCGCACAACTTCGGCCAAACAATCTTAATAATAATAAAATATTTTTAATTGTGTACTCGTTCGCGTGACACGAGTACGGTTTAAAAATAAATACTCGTAGAAATGCTTTTTAGGCGTGGATTTTAAACTACTATCGTGATTGTGTACATGTTCGCGTGACGTGATCCCGATTTCAAATAAATCCAAGGTACGCGTTTGCGCGACTTTGACTATTTTTCTTAAATAAACCAAATGTCGCGAGTTGTGTACACGTACGCGTGACATGATTTTTGACACACTAAACTAAGCTGGTATACATACGCGTAACTCACATTAAGGTATTCCTTTAGATAAATCAAGTAATTAAAGGCGGTAAAGGACAAATACACATAGGTCCTAAAATGAGTAATTAGATTAAATAAGCCAAGTACAAATCATTAAGCGACCATGCTAGAAACACGAAATTCGGGAGTGCCAAACACCTTCTCCCGGGTTAACAGAATTCCTTACCCAGTCTTCTGGTTCGCAGACTTTTAAAGAGTCAAAACTTCCTCAATTGTATTTAAAGTGCCTATTGTATTTTTGGTATTTTAATATTTGTAAATGCAATTGATTATGCAATTAAAATCCAAAAATGAAAAATGTAAAGATCAAAATATTTTTGTATTTTCTTAGGACTAAAAATGCATCAAACAAAAATACACACAAAACAAATGAAATAAAAATGTAGAGAAATTCCTAAAATTCTTTAAAATAAGTATAAGCTATTTTTGAAAATTGTAGGAGTACTTTTATATATTGGGAAAAAATAACGTGCTCACAGCGTCAAATCACATCAAGCAACACTAGAATCACGAATCACACATCGATTCAAGCCCAAGGAACTTATGAACTTCCGAATTCCAAAACTAATGTCGATACATACCAAAACAACTCCGTTCGACTTCAAATTTCGCACACAATTCATTATTGATATTACAGACCTATTACAACTTTCAGAATCGGGATCCGACCTCGATACCAATAAAGTCAACTCCCGGTCAAAACTTTCCAACCTTCCAAACCTTAACTTTCCAACTTCCGCTAATTCTCGTCGAAACGACCTACGAACCTCCAAATCAGCATCCAAACACGCTCCTAAGTCCAAAATCACCATACGGGCTATTGAAACCATCAAAACACCATTCCGTAGTCGTCTAAACAAAAGTCAAACTATGGTCAACTCTTTCAACTTAAAGCTCCAACTTAGGGACTATTTGTCCCATTTCACTTCGAAACTCACCTGAAACCAAAACCAAATACCCCAACAAGTCACATAACCACAATATAGCATAGAGGAGGCAATAAATTGGCAATCGGGGTTAATACACTCAAAACGACCGACCAGTTGTTACACTCCACCATGAACAACATTATGCGCTCATTGAACTCGCCCGCGGGGACGACCTCAACAAGCGGAGGGACTAACTGTATGGGCCTAAAATTATCTTAAATATGTTTAGACCATATCAACATTAAGAGGAATTTTAGGGGTTGCCGCGTGTCATCAGTATTGCTTCAACAAAAGGCATGTTCAAGAGATTATGGTAGGCATATTCAAGTGATTAAGGTCGAGGACGAACATTCTTCTTAAACAGAGTAACTGTTTAAACCTAAATTTAAATTTTGGGTCAAACAACGACAAGTTTAGAACTCATAAACTTCAAATTCTGATTCTGTCTCTGCACATATCACATATGCATGTCATGTGTCAGTACAGAGTTGAAAGGACTAAATAGTAAATGCGTTGCTCAAGTGGGTAAAGATTTGTTGGCTAATATGGCTGTGAAACTTGTATCTGTTCATGAATTGAGATATTTTCCTAAATCTTAACAGTGTATGGAAAAGTAGGTTTATCACCATATTTGAAAAGGATATATTTTTTGTTGGGTATGGGACGGATATAATACACCCAACCAATGTCAAATGATTCTTATTCTAAGGGGAAAATCATTTGATAACTAATGATCAATTGGTCCTTGTAAAAATAGTGGGATGAATTTAGCCCACCCCATTTGGGCCATTGGATCAAGTTGAGAAAATGGGTCCATCCTACGAACAGCAACAGCTTCATCAACTTGGCAGTTCCATGTGATGTCTGAACAACGCATTGCCCTGAAATTGCGCCCCTAATTCTTAGATATTTTTTCGAACTTTGGTAGTACAAGTTTTCTCTGGTCGGCCACAACGTTAGATATTTTTTCCTTCTTCTTTTTTTCAAATAAGTTGCGTTTGGTTTTTGTCACGACCCCAAATCTTAACAGGCCATGATGACGCCTATCATGAAACTAGGCTAGTCAACCATCACCTTACTACGCGTTTATTCAATTATAACAGTTCACAATTTAATAATAAGCAGCAATCATAGCATTAAATAATATAAATAAGTCTTAGCGTCCCCGTATTAGCCTAAACCAACCTCCCAAGAACTGGAGTCAATAGTCATGAGCATCTAAGAATAAATAAATCTAACTCTGCTAAAATTATAATATATGTCTCTGAATCAAATGCTAAAGCTAAATAAGGAAGAGAAATGGAGAAGCTGTGGACGCTGAACAGCTACCTCGAAATCTCGTAACAGCTGCTAACGAACTGAGACAGCTACTGCTCCAGACCGTCACCTGAATCTGTGCACAGAGGCACATGGAGTCTTTATGAGTACGCCAACTCAGTAGTAATTAAAATAAATCACAATCTGAGAATTATAAAACACACAGTACGGATACACAATTTCACAACGAACCAGTAAAACACCAAGTCACCATGTAGTATTCATCAAATAATAAGTTCGAAATCAGTTTTCCAGAAATCCTTTGAAACAAGTGTAATATCAGTATATCTCAGTAAAATTCTCAGTAAAAGCCAGTTTGGAAACGAAGTAAATCATAGTTCGAGAGCTTAGAAAAATCATTATAAATCTGCCCCTCGGGCTAAAATCATTTCTCGTAACAGTTGCCCCTCAGGCATTCTCTCAATCACTCAATATCAATCATCACTCAATCGGTGTCGACGCTCACTGGGGGTGTGTACAGACTCCGTAGGGGCTCCTACAGCCCAAGCGCAATAATAACATAAGGCCTGAAAGCCTCCTCACCATTCTCTTGAGGCTTGAAAGCCTCCTCACCACACTCCTGAGGCCTGAAAGCCTCCTCACCACATGCATGAGGCCTGAAAGCCTCCTCACCACTCAGTCAGACACTCTCCATTTGCCCTTAGGCCATAAACATATCGGGTTCTCGACCCAAAATAGTGTTTCATTTTTCAAGAAATAGTATCAAAATACTCTGAGTGTCAAAATAATTTATCAGGAAAAGACTGAGTGTAAAATCATAACATATCAGTGAGGAAAATATGGTAAACACAACCCTCAAAGGGAAAACAGATCGGCACAAGGCCCCAAACACGGCTTATAGCTCAAAGCATATCATAATATATAAATACTAATAAGCATAGGCTTAAAAATCGGTTTCGCAACTCAATAGTTGCCTAAATAGGAAATATGTTTCCAAAGTTTCAACATTTTCATTTTAAAACCCGTGAAAGGGTGCATAGTCCGGGGTTTCATACCCTCAGGACAGGATTTAAAGACATTACTTACCTCAAAACTAGCCCGGAACTATTCCAAAACACGCTTTCCTCTTGAATCAACCCCCGAAGGCTCCAAATCTACCAAGTTCAGATTTTTATCATCAACATAGGCTTAAGGAACGAATTCCAATTGAAAAATATCGAATTTAGCTCAAAATTCCGAATTCGGTCAAAACCCGACCCCCAATCCCGCGTCCTGAAACTCAGAAATTTTTATACACAAGTATTCTTCGTTCTCTCACGAGTCCGTACATATAAAGAACACCAAAATCGGAGTTCGTTTGACCCCTCAAATCGACCCCTAAAGGTCTCATCATCTCAAGCCCTAAAACCCAAATTTCTACTAATTTTTCATGAATTTACACTGGTTTTATGTTATATAATCATCCATAATCAAGTTTTAATGGTCAAAAAACTTACCTCTATGAAGAACAAGGATTTCCCTCTTCAAAATCGCCCACAAGAGCTCTTTTCCGTACAACAATGGTGAAAAATAAGGTTTAAGTCGCGGAGGGGTTTATTTAATAGCCCCCAGTTATTTCTTCAGTGCGAACGCGACCCCTTTCCCGCGTTCACGAAGTACAAAAATCCCCAGGCCTCAAATATCTCTGTGCGAACGCGATGCCCAGGCTGGTCAACCCTCCGCGAACGCCGTCAAGCTTCTGCGAACACACAGGTCTAATGGACCTGGGTCCCTCAGCTGCCCTCAACTCTCCGCGTTCGCACCTCCTGGACCGCGAACGCATTGCACAAAACCCCTGTTCCCATAATTCCCCTATGCGAACGCAGCCCCTTCTCCGCGAACGCATAGGGTAAATTCCCTCTGTAGAACACCAGAAAAACAACATCTTCCTTAAGTCCAATTGAGTCCGTTAATCACCCGAAATCAATCCCGAGCCCCTCGGGACCCCAACCAAACTTACCAATATATCTCATAACATCTTTCAAACTTAGTTGCACTCTCAAAATACCAAAACTAACATCAAAACACCAAATTTACATCGGATTCAAGCCTAAGAACTTTGATATTTCTAAAATTCACCAACGATGCCGAAACTATCCAAATCAACTCCGATTGACCTGGAATTTTGCAGACAAGTTCAAAATAACATTACGAACCTGTTCCAACTGTCGAAATTCCATTCCGACCCCGATAGCCTATTTTTCACTGCCGACCGGAATCACCAAAAACTAACTTTCGCCAATTCAAGCCTAATTCTACACCGGACATCACAAAATTATTCTGAACATACTCCTAAGTCCCAAATCACCTAACGAAGCTATTTGAACCATAAAGTTCGCATTCCGAGGTCGTTTACCATTAAGTCAACTCTCAGTTGACTTTTCCCATTTTAAGGCTATTTTTAAGATTAAGTGGCTAAATTCTCATTATAATCACCTCGACTTCAAGCCTACCAATTCTAACACATCAATAACAGTAATACCAACCTATAACAAGGCAATAATATTAATTATAATACAAGTTCTACGTAACGACGACCGGGTCGTTACAGTTCTACTTGTTTACTATCTCTTATTAGCATAGATATTGGTTACTGTTGATTTAAAATCTTGATTCTCGAGGTTGTTACTGGGGCGGATGTAGAGTAGCGTCTCCAGATTCATCTGAATTCATAATTCCTTTAGGGAAACCAAAATTTTGCTACAGGGCCAACATATAACCTAGGTTAATAATTTGTAGTTAAGATTATTCTGTGTGGATACAACTATGTTGATTTTTTCTTTTTTTTCCTTTGTCTACTTTAATCATGAATAAAATCCAAGAAGTGGAAATAGTTTTCAGAAGCGATAATGGAGATAAACTAGGTAAGAAATTTTTCTGGTTTTGGAAGCAATAGGACATAAAAAATATTGAATTTTTATTAATAAGATCATGGGAATCCCATGAATATCTAATTAACTGGAAAATTATGAAAGAATGTAAACGCGTCAAGATCCCACAACTTTTTCGACAATATCACCTTTTATGGATATTTTATTTCATTTTCTTTGGCCTGTTAGTGGCATGATTACATTTGAGGTCAAAAATTCTATCCACTATACAAAAGTAGAGCAGGAGTAGTCGGCCGGTGGATTCGGCCAAACCCAATAACTATTTATTCAAACAGTATATTTGGTTTGAATTCATGAAATATATATAAATATTAAATATTGAACCCGGTCATTAATACTTGAAAATATGATCCTAAAATTCAGAACTCATAAAATTAAAATCTAGGTTCCGCCTCCGATAATATAAAAATACAGGTAGCTAGAATAAAGTTTTGGCCCTTACAATGTTTCTTGAAATCTAAGTGAGTGCTATGATTGCATTATAGAAAGCGATGTGCTTATTAGGTTTTTCTTACTATTTTGGTTAAGCTTAGTTGCCTACTTTTTACCATGTGTACTCGTGTGGTCACTGCTTAGTTTAACATTCATCATCCTCCACTAGGCGAGGGCAATAATGGATAAGAATTTGCTTCAGTTACGCATTTGAATTGTGGACTTAATAATAAGTTAGTAACTATTTTCATCAGATTGCCATTTACCAGCAATAAATGTCACAGATTTTTCAAGTGTTTGATTAAGCAATTAACTAACAATGCAAATCTCCTTTTCTTTTTTGACTGGAGAACAAACAGCATATATATGAGCAAATTCTTTAGAAGACAAACACACCTATTATATTGGATTTAGAAGCGGGAGTGAAATTTCTCGCTTGTTATATATGAATGTTTTTATAAAGAGATCTGATTATCAGTATTTTTTTGTTCAAATTATCGGTATCTAGAACATATGTATTTGTGTCGTAAAAAAAATTATTATGAGAATTTTAGCATTCTTCATTCTATTTATAAGGCTCGAATTTAAGTATTTCTAATTAAAAACGAATGAACTTTGACCATTTCAAAGTATAATTGTATAGTGTATGGTGAGATGAACTCCTATGCTCCTAACCTATGCCGTCGGAAGTAATCACTATGTTGGGATGAATTTGATCCCTCCACCCTTATATATAAAAGGTCTTGAATTTAAGCCAAATTAAAAAAAAAAAATCTTGGAAGAAAATGTTTCCTCTTTCAATGAGTCTTAAGCGTCGCTTATTTAATTAGTGTAGCCCGTAGGTTTGACAAACAAAATAAGTATAAATGTTTAAAAATAAAGTCTGTCCTCCACTTCTTTTGCAAAAGTTGGATTTAAACATGTAATACCGTAACAAGTTCATGCAAATGAAAATGATAATGTTGAAATTATATTGTGACCTTTCTTTTCATCCTAGACTAATAATTAAGCTTACGGAACTGAGGAAAATACTTGCAACACGATAAGCCCTTGCCTTTTCTCTTTATCCATGAAAAACTAAATATGCCTATTTAATTTATTGCATGCTCACAAAGACACAAGTACTGCATGCATCTTATGCCCCACGTATGTGAGTCGTTTCTCTAAGTACAAATTCTAATGTTATATATAGTTTTTCTGAAATCAAACAAAGATTTCATTTGTGTGAAAAAATAAAGTTGATTTTTCGAAGAGTAAAATTATATATAGTTAGAAGAAATTTTCAGAAAGTTATGGAGTAATATCTTTGATATTTTTTGTACTTAGAAAATATGTAGATATTCTAGAGTCTTGAATATTTAAGGAAGATATTAGTAGAAGATGATATAATTGTCTAGATTATTTTTTTAATCTAGAATCATCCCTTGATACGTATAAATAAGAGTAGTCTTAGGCATTTGTAATTAAACCAAAAATCAAGAAACCTTCTTCAATAAAGAAGTTCTCCTTCCCAAAATCTTCCTTCTTCGCTTTCTCTATTCTTTAGTTGAATCTTCTTTTTTAGTAACGATCTTGGGCTAGTAGAAGATTTCTAATAATTCTTTCTTCAGCAATTCTTTACATGGTATTAAAGCCATAGATTGACTTTTGAATTTCAAGATCGAGTTAGTGATCGATTCAACTAGTCCACCTAGATGGATTTGAGTGGTCGTGCTAATGGACTAGGGATGGAATTATTGAACCAATCCAACTACAAGGTCTCACGACCCGAAATTCTCATCGTCGGGATCGTGATGGCGCCTAACATCACACTTGTCAGGCAAACCAACGTTAGAGATTATTTAGCCATTTATAAACATTTTTAGTAATTATCAGTAAACATGAAAAAATAAAGCGAAATAACTGTAAAGATGTATAGATATCGAAGTTATTTACATACTACTTCTATCTAGAAATTTGGTGTCATAATTCAAGAACGTTCTATGATTTTTCTACAATCAATTGTCTGAAAGAATTACAACTGTTTTGGAAAATAAAGGAAAACAGTAAAGAAGATATGTAGAAGGGGACGCCTGGGCTCCGAGCTGTGAACCTGAGCTAATCTCTCAATTAGCCACTACCTGCTCTGAAATCTGCACAGGAAGTGCAGAGTGCAGTATTACAGCTGACCTTATGTACTGGTAAGTGTCGATCCTAACCTCGACGAAGGTGTGACGAGGCTACGGCAGGACACCCACAATATATGCTACAGACGATAAATAATAGGGCAGAAAAGGAGAACAATACAACTTAAAAGCAATAAATCGCTGGAATAAATACATAACTCTAGTGTCTTATCAGCTATAACCAATCCTTAGGCGAAATGTAAAACCATCGAATAACTTACACAGTCAGAGAAAAATACATAAACACATATATTGATGCGGCGCACATCCCGATCCCACCAGACAACACAAAATCCTCACTTATTCCTCCGTGACGATAACAACAACAGTAATACATACATACATATATATATATATATATATATATATATATATATATATATATATATATATATATGTAGCGGCGCGCAACCCGATCCCTCCATATATCAATATCAACATAATAGTTCACCCTTATTACTCCGTATCAATTTACCCCTGTTGCGGCGTGCAACCTGATCCCACCGAATAATCATATTTACACTTATTCCTCCTCACCAATCTTTCCTTATTCCTCCTGTTGCGGCGTGCAACCCGATCCCGCCATATCACAATAAATTACACATAGTGTACAGAAGTTTCATAAAATTCACACAAGCCCCTTACCAACACTTAAAATTTAGAACAACGCAACCGGAAGCCGTATAATCAATAAAACTCTATAAAATTAATACTACCAAGCGAGACCAAAACATGATATCACAGAAAAATGCCAACAAGAACAACTTAAGCCAATAAAAGGGGGAACAATAATTCTACGGGGTAACAAATATCTTCAAAAAGGCATCACATTATCTAACAGGTAATAATTAGGCATGGAATTATAATTAAACATGTAACAAGTAAAGCAAGGAGGAAAACAATATAAGGAAAACAGAAGAAAACAAGTAAAACAGGTAAATTAGCGGCGCATAGGCATTCGTCACCTCATGTATACGCCGCTCACATGATTTATCACATAAAGAATAAGGCAAAGGTTCCTAAACCTTCAAGTCAAGGTTAGACACAACACTTACATCGATTCACATGCTACTCACTGCTCAATTACCGCTTTTTCTCTAGTTTCCACCTCCGAACCACTCGTATCTAGTCATAATTAACTTAATAACATCAATTATCGCTAAAGAAATCAATATACATAATTTTAAGTTTCCCAACATTTCCCCCAAAAAGTCAAAAATCGACCCCGGGTCCGCTTGGTTAAAACTCGAGGTTCGGATCAAAATTAATTTACCCATTGACCCCCGAGCCCGAATATGTAATTAGTTCCGGAATCTGGCCCCAAATGGAGGTCTAAATTTTCAAATTTGCGAAATCCCCAATTCTCCAAAAATCCCTAATTTCTACCATGAAAGAAAAGATTTAGGACTAGGAATTTAATGGGTGATGATGGAAATTGAAGGAAACGAGTTAAAGAACAAACCTATGATTTGGTGTTGAATTCCCTCTTCAAAAATCGCCCTAGGTCGAGTTCTAGTGAAAGAAATATGAAATTTGGGAAGAAATCCCATTTTTGGCATGTTCTAAAAATCACTAGACAGGCCTTTTCGCGTTCGCGAAGGGCCTATCGCAATCGCGAAAGACAACGGCCCAAAGGCCTACGTGTTCGCGAGTCTCACTACGTGTTCACGAAAGGCTTCTCCCCTCTAGCCTTCGCGTTCGCGACCCTATGATCGTGTTCGCGTAGAAGATCACCTGACCCCGTCCCTCATTTCCCTAAGCCATCGCGTTCGAGTCGAGCTGGCCGCGTTCGCGAAGGGTAAATCCCCCATTGCTCTGCGTTCGCGACCCAATCTCCGCCTTCGCGAAGAGTAATTCCTCCCAAGCCTCATTTCCCCTTTGTGAAGCACAAAATAGCAGCACACAAGAAACAACAAAACACATCAGCTTTCTAAGTGTCAAACTACCCGTAGCATATCTGAAACTCACCCGAGCCCTCGGGACTCCAAACCAAACATGCACACAAGTGTAAAAATATCATACAAACTTGCTCGTGCGATCAAATCACCAAAATAACACCTAGAACTACGAATTTAGCACAAAAATATATGAAATTCTCAATAACACTTCAAAATTCCTATTTCCTCAACCGGATGTCTGAATCACGTCATATTTGTTCTGTTTTTTACCAAATTTCACATATAAGGTATAAATATTATTTCGGACCTATACCGGGCTCTGAAACCAAAATACGGACCCGATACCAACAAGATCAAACATTAAGAAAATTCTTAAAATCATTAATTTTTTTCAGTCTTTCAATTTTCAACAAAAATTCATATCTGGAGCTAAGGAACTCGGAATTCGATTCCGGGCATACGCCCATGTCCCATATTTCACTACGAACCCACCGGGACTGTCAAAACTCGGGTCCTGGTCCGTTTACTCAAAACATTGACCGAAGTCAACTTTTAAGGCCAAAATTATTATTTCATCAATTTTCCACATAAAAGCTTTTCGGAAATACGCCTAGATTGCGCGCGTAAATCGAGGAGGGTAAAAATGAGACTTTTAAGGCTATAAAGCGTAGAATTGAATTCTAAAATATAAGATGACCCTTTGGGTCATCACACAAGGTATGGAAGACATGTATCAAGTCCTAGCTACCTTGTTGGTGAGGATTTGTGGGAAGTTGTCAATGGGAGTAACACAAATCCTCCCGCTGGCGGACCGGAAAATATCAACACACGTAAGAAGACCAAGGCGTAGTTTATCTTAAAGAGATCTATCTCTCCTAACTTATTTGATCATATTATAAGGTGCAAATCAGTTCATGAAATATAGAGAACCTTCGATCGACTGTTCAACAAGAAGGATGAAGCTCGAATACAAATTTTAGAGAATGAATTGGCTAACACCACTAAAGGTAATCTCTCTATTGCTGAGTATTTTTCGAAGGTTAAAAATCTATGTTCCAAAATTTCTCTATTGAATCTGGACGAGGCTATCTCTGAAGCATGAATAAGAAGAATTATTATTCGTGGTTTAAAGACAGAGTATATTCCCTTTGTTAAATCTCAAGGATGGGCTCAATAACCATCCTTGGAAGAATTTGAGAATTAACTATCGTCACAAGAGCTAATATCCAAACAGATAGCTGGTGTATCTATCAAAGAAGAGGAAGGAAATGCTCTTGTTGCTGATAAGAGGAATGTTAAAGGGAAATCAAGAGATATCATGCACTTTCAATCCTTAAGTGGTTCTAGCTCACCAGGAAAAAAAGAGTCTTCCAATAACGGTAAAAAGCAAATAATGTTATCGTTGTGGAAAAGTCGGACACATACAAAAATATTGTTGAGCCAAAGAGAGCAATATGGCTCATACCAAGAAAGTTGAAGAAGAAGAAGAAGAAGAAGAAGAAGAAGAAGAAGAAAAGTGCTTCACATCAGAGACTCGAGCAATAAATGCCATGGCTTCTATAAATTTTGAACGAGGCTGGATCGTGGATTCAGGATGTGGACACCATCTCACTGGAGATCAATCCAAATTCTCTTCCACATTTTGCGAATACAATAGACATGGTGTCATTGTGACAACAGACAATACAATTCATAATGTGGAGAAGGAACACAATTGTGATCAACGAGAAGCAAAAAGATGCAATCACCCTCAACAGTGTCTTTCATGTTCTAGGTATGAAGAAAAATCTATTTTCAGTTGCAAATGATGTAGATGATGGAGACTATTTGCTATTTGGCCCACACGATGTGAAGTTCCTCTGAAATATCAAGGTGCTCAAGACATATATCATTCACTTAGGCAAGAGAGTTAACGATTTATATGTCTTGTCGGCCTCTAACTCATATATTGAGAAGATGAGTAGCAATGATAACACACATCTTTGGCATGCTAGACTTGGGTATCTTAGCATGGATAAATTAAAATCCATGCTAAAATTGAATCTAGTAAAGGGATTGGCTAACTTAAGAAATTTTGGTGGAGGAGAGGTTTGTGAAGGATGTCAATATTGAAAGGCACATCGTCTTCCATTTGACAGATCATTGTCAAGGTGCAATGCTCCACTAGAACTGGTTCATAGTGACTTGATGGGGCCAACGAGAACTCCTTTATTTATTAGGCTATTCTTATATGCTAATTTTCGTTAATGATTTTAATAGACTCACTTGGGGTTTATTTTGTGAAACGCAAGTCAGAAGTTTCCATTAAGTTTGTGGAGTTCAAAGATATAGTTGAAGGCGAACTCGATTTCAGAATAAAGTGCTTGCAAACTGATAACGGCTGCGAGTTCACTTCGGATGATTTTCTTTCCTTTTGTCGTCAGCATGGCATTAAAAGAGAACTTACATGCGTTGATACACCACAATAAAATGGAGCGGATGAAAGGAAGACCCGAAACTTAACTGAGACATGTATGATTTGGCTTCATGCCAAGAATTTACCTAGAGCCTTGTGGGCTCAAGGTATGAAATGTGCAACGTATGTGATTTGGATTAATGTTTGGAGAAAAACCTAGCATTAAACACCTCAGGGTTTTTGGTTCTGTTTGTTATGTTCACATCCCGGATTCTCAATGGAGCAAGTTGGAAGCCAAAGGCAAGAAAATATTTCTTTGTCGGAAATGACGAAAGAAAAAAGGGTTGAAAGTGTATAGATCCTGAAACTCATCTCACAGTCGTTTCAAGGGATGTCATATTCGATGAAGTTTCTTTGTATTATGGAGTTGCGGAAGAAGGAGAAAGTTATAAACCCTTGAACCAAGAAGCATCAAATATGTCCATCACAAATATTACTTTCGATAATGTAGTTGTCGAAGAGCTAAGAGAAAGAGGGAGCCCGAGAACTCAACAATGTGAAACTCAACAAGGAGATGATTCAAGTGTTTCAAGAAGGCCAAAAAGAGCTATTGTCAAACCAGCTTGTTTCAGAGATGAAAATTCCATCAGCACATATTCATGTTCCTTTGCAGGACCAATTGAAGACCGTTACGTCTTTGGGGAAGCAAGAGGAGCCAGTAAAATAGTGTCGAGATATTCACCAAGACACGCCCTACAACATCGACTGAGTTCTTCAGCGAAAATCTTGGGATCAGATAACTTCCAAAAAATCACTTTAAGGGGGAGTGTGAAAAAATAAAGTTGATTTTTTGGAAGAGTAAAAATTATATATAGTTAGAAGAATTTTCTAGAAAGTTATGGGGGTAATATCTTTGATATTTTCTGTGCTTAGGGAATATCAAGATATTCTAGAGTCTTGGATATTTAATAAAGATATTAGTAGAGGATGATAGAATTGTCTGTTAGAACTCTGTATTTGTAAAAACAATTCTGGAAATAATAAAATAACATAAACAGAAATGTAAACGTAATGGAAAATTAATCCGAGCCCACTGAATTCACAGTATTTCCTTAAGAAATTTAATCCCCTCCTAGTACCCAAGGTTATGGATTATTTTCTCCCAA